>JASPKZ010010272.1:657500-795000 GCA_030220185.1 Diploptera punctata
GTATAAAACCCATGGGTAGTCAAAGAATTGTTTAACGTCTATAAATAACACTGAGTAACAAAAAATAAACTTTTTTTATCTCAGAAAGAAAAACATGTGATTCTGATAGTATTTTTTCTCCTGAATTCAAATATGATATCGGGTTTTCTCCATCACGCAAGGTTTCCGAGAGACAGGAATTTATAATTTCAAACACTTTTATATTTTCTACATTCGTAACTACACAATATTCAAACATTCGGATTCACCTAGAAAGTAAGAAATGACGATTTTCTGCTATATTTCGCCTGCCGAGCATCCCTCTTGATGGTTCAACAATAATCGGCCAGCATGTTAGGATTCCATTTGCCTTGATATATCTTTTCCATAGCTGAAATCTCCTGAGTTAGCTCATTTGGTTTTATTTTACAATGGACAAATGAACGAAAAAAGTTTATTAAAAAATAATTATTTAAAACCATTAATTTAAATTGAAATAAAAAAAACTGTGGGTGATGGAGAAATTCCGAATACATATTTGAAAACACGAAACTGCATTAAGTACAACTATTGGTACTCATGAGACAAAAATCATGTTGACCAGTGTATTAATTGAAATATAAATATAATATTAGAAAATATTGCAATTTCAATTTTTTTTAATTTGTCAATGATAAAGGAATCGTAAGGTATTCCTGTGAAGCTGTAATATCGTGTGTATAAAAAACTAAATGTTTTGTTGTAAAGTTAGATCATTATTTAATGTTTTCTTTGAAAATATACATTTTAGTGTATGTTTGTGAAAAATAAGAACAGTTAAGTCTCGTAGACTGCGATGGGGAGGACATGTGGCACGAATGAGGAATGAAAGACGTACATGGAAGCTTCTTGTAGGAAAACCAGAGGGGAAATAGCCCAGTTGGTAGACCAAGAATGAGGTGGGAGAATAACATTAAATATGATCTGAGGAAAGTAGACTGTATAGGGAATGATTGGAGCATTAGCTCACGATAGGGATCTATGGTGAGCTTATGCCCGAGTGACCATGAACCTACGGGTTTGATAGTGCTAGTGAGTAAGTATGTTTGTGAAAAATATTTCTTACAGAAATTAACCTGTTGCAATTTGTGAACGTGTATCGGCACCCTTGGATAATAAGACATTTGAATAGACAATTTAACTCATGCCCCAAATGGCTGTCAATGACCTATCACATTTCAATGAATTCTGATTTACAACCAATCACAGTCGTTTTTCACCTCGATTTTATCAATTTAATTTTATCACTTTAAAATCAAGCTCCTCCAATTTAACATTCTGAATAGGTAAAATCATTATTTTGCAGTGACTGACTCTCTAACAAATACGTTGAATAGGCCTATAACAATTTATGTATTAAGATGTAACAATTTTAGAATGCATGTGACTACCAGATTGCATATATAGAGTATGGATGTAATCAGATAGTGCTTGCGGGATATAATATAAAAATATTTGTAGCAATTGATTATACTACAAAAACAAAGAAACCACTGTTTGCACTTTCTTAAACGTATTATTTCCGAGGAATTTACGTTCAAGAAAAATATAATTGACATATTTACATCATAGGACATCAGAAATTAATGAATAACCTATGATGAGTTTCATTTTGTCTCCACTAGGGTGCATTCTTACAATATTCCGATCCTTAGGCAATACATAATATGATCTGGTAGCAGTGATGGACAAATGAAGAATAACAATCGTTTCTCATTTGTTTTCAAACATCGCCGTTTACATTAAATATATACAGATTTTAAAATAACTATATTTAAATAATGATTTGTGAGAGTAAACAGCTTAATTTTATTCGCTAAATAGTCCTAACAAATGCCACTCTTGATTTTCAAATTCTCTAGATAAATTGGAAATCACTCGTGGCATTACTTATGATAAAATATAATTAAATAGACAGTTTATTACAGAAAATAAATCATATAGGGTATACATCAGATAGTTACTGTTATGTAAGTTATGTAACTCATTTGGAATTAACAGTTATGGGAACCGTCTCGTGCTAGAAGTCAGCCATCAAGAGATGACGTGTAGATCTATTAATCTGTTAGTGTTTAATATTAAAAGGTTCATTTTATCATCACAGTTTTTGTAATTTGATTTACGTCTTGTTCGCCCGTTAACCGGTTTTGATTTATGGAACACCATTATTACCATTATATCAGCTTTAAAATGAATACTCTACGTGTGTATTTAATGAATTCAGTTCCTCCGGAAATATTTGGGCGTGTACAGTGAACTAAACAAAAAGACAGATTCTAGTTTTACATATAGTACTATGCTTGTATTGATAAATAGATCAGATCGCATCCATGTGAATGCAAGGATACAAACGAACAATAATTAATAAATAAATTACTAATGGTCTGGGTAACGGATGAGAACCCTCTATCAGGCAGTCTCATCAAAGGGTATATCGTCCCTTCCCTCGCGAGCTTCAACCTGAAGCTGGCCCAGTGTGTAGTATCTGATAGAAGGGTCCCTTGCACAAGGTAACGTGTGAAGACCTCAAAGGGCAGAAATAAATGTGCGGAGTAACACCCTTTCTCCAGGGGAAAAATTTGGAGACCCATTCCCGGGGAAACAAGGGAGAAGTCATCAACGGTCCATAGGAGCGGAAGAGGAAGTCCTCCATTTGGGGTTCATACAACTGGGAGTTATGATGTCTAGCCTTAAGATGGCAATCCTACTGTACATCTAACGCAAGTAACGTACCCAAAGGAAATATTATTTTTACTAAACGTCTTATACAGTAGATAATGGAAACAGGACTGTCCCAATGTAGAAGTGAAGATATTAGAAATGAGCTAAATATTTTTTTTTAACTTTTAGATAAAATAAAATAATCTAGAAAAGACTGGAAAGAACATGTTCAAAAAATGAAAGAAGAACGCATACAAAAAATTATACTTAATTACAGACCAAAAGGAGACAGGAATGTTGGAAGACCGAAAAAGAGATGGAATGAACTTTTTGAATGAAAATATATATGAAACCGGAAGAAGCCACATGGGCTTAATCTGCGATTGTTGATGATGATGATGATGATGAGTGAATGTCTTGTTTTATTTACATACACCATCAAGAAATTAGTTTTGTACACTTATAAAACAAATACACCATCAAGAAATTAGTTTTGTACACTTATAAAACAAACTAATTGTAAACATAGAAAAGGAAATAGAACCAATTAATATATACTTCAATGTGATTAAACCGGAACATAGGCCTATACAAATACTTCAATCTAAAATGTAAATAAATGAAATGGGAAGATGAAGGAAGTTTTAAACCGAGTAAGGAAACTAATAATGTTGTTACGAGTTCGGGAAATGTTCTGCGTTGTCAGTATGTTTCCCAAAGTGCACCCTTTTGAATTTTCGCAGACTGCAGCGAGACTTCGGTTATTCCAAATTTTATCTTATAAAAAAGATTCGTGAATCTTGAGCCTCGAGTCTTCGTACCCCCGCAGCGAGCCTTACAGATGTGTCTAAGCTTTGCTCTCTGGAAGAATCGCTTTCTCGAAGGATTGAGAGCGATATGCTGGACGTGTGATGATCGGAATATCTGTAACTTTCTATGTCTCGTATGTGAAGAACGACAGGCCTAGTTAGAAGTCAGTTGTGGTTGGGCCATGACACATACATGTGAGAGTTTAGCGCAACACCGGCGAGAAGAGAAACTAAGTGAAACTATGAAATATTAACGACCTACAGAGTCACAACTGATGTCTTAAGTTCGACACAATGAAAACATTAACTGCATAACAATTATACTCAGCATTTAGTAAATAATCATCTAGGAAGCTTTGCGCACTTAATTTTATTTTCATTTTATTAAATTCCATGTTTTTGTTAGTATTAGCTAATATTATATCACATCGCCATTGTCTTTAGTTTAATTTATATTTTAATAATATCCTAAAATTGTAGTAAGTATGTAATTTTTGTATAATTATACTATTCGCTGGTAGAGTGGCCTTAATTCTACCAACTAAAATAAAGCATTATTATTATTATTATTATTATTATTATTATTATTATTATTATTATTTATTGTTATTATTGTCAGTAATTGGACAGTGAATTCTTGTGTAAAAAAATTAAGATTGGAAATTTTAGCGCATACAGTCTCATTTAAAATAATGACTGACTGAACATAATATGGACATATCTAACTGGAATACTTACATTAAATTTAGCAAAACCATATTTGGAAAAGAATAAATCTTGCAGAGAACTAAAATACTCTCTCACTATCTTAGTTTAACCGTCCTATAGGTACTTTTAAAAACTCCATCGCGAGACAGGCCTTGGCCTACCAGCAGGCTACTTGCCTTACATCCATATGTGTTAATCACAGAAGTGAACGATAATCATGTTTGATATGTAGTAAAAGATTATTTCTTTATACTGTTCCTTGAGAGTGGTTTATGCAGTAAAATTGATAATAAATTCGTTATCCCAGACAGAGTTATGTTTATTCACGAATTCGTCGACTCTGAGTATTTCTTTATATCCCCTGGGATTAACGAATATATTATCATCAGTTTAACTACATCAACTACTCCCAGGGAATTATGTAAAAATGGTCAATATTTTATATTTGTTTTCAAATAAAAAAAAACGACATTTTATATCCATGTAATCGTGATCAATTTATAAAAAGAGAAAATTGACATGAACTAGTGACGTAAAACAATCGTCACATCATTCTTCGGTAACTTTAAAACACACACTTATATACATATGTATAGTAAAATGGTCAATTATAGACCTTAGGACGGTAGTACGAGATAAAGAGGATGATGCTCCCACCTTTACATAGCTAGACAAACGGTACAAGATTATCAAGTGGGTTGTCAGTCCTTGGCAGGCGCTTTTATTCCCAGATCATGAGTCTGATGATAATTATATTTCCGTTACCAGAGACTAAGTCGGCCCTAGGAACGTGGTGTCGCCAGAAGTTTAGACTAGTTTAAAATCCTGAGTTGAAAGGTAATTGAACCCGCTACCTATTGATTTTTAATGATTTTTTCTCTGCCCTTATAATGATAAGATATTCATATTATTTCAGACGAGAGATAAATTGTTGAATACTGAACATTGTTGGAGCAAAATCACACATTTCATTTTTTTAAATGATGAAACTTGGATCCTTTTTATTTATTTTTTTTTTTTTTTCAATTCACCTATATTATACAGGACGTAGAAAGTTTATTTAGAACGTTCCAGGAATGATATTCGAAATAAAAAAATAATAAAAACAATTTTTTAATGTGGTAAAACTGTGGCAGAATTTGCCGTCAAGTGATCTTTGAGGGCAAGTTTCTCGATTCACGTAATATATATATATATATATATATATATAGTCCACCGCTGTGGTCTCGAGGTAGCGTGCTGCCTTGTCACGCAGCGGGCCCGGGTTCGATCCCCGGTCGGGGCAATTATTCTGGGTGAGGTTTTTATCGGGGTTTTTCCTCACCTGTAAGACAAATGTCAGGAAAATTTTTAAGGTCCAAACGGGCCCGAAATCATATGACCATCATCATCATCATCATCATCATCATCCTTAACCGGTGTGGAAAGCAACGGGAAGCTACCACACCTACAATTCCCTAGTAAAGCTGCAAGCATGGCATGAAAATGCTATGATTGCAGTGAAGGACCTGCCTTCGGGCAGATTTACTATGGATATATATATATATATATATATATATATATATATACACACACACACACACACGCCGGTATGTATAAACTTAGATAATGTTCTAAAGTAAACAAACAACCCTAGTACGTCGTCACACATCGTTTTGGTTTCAACTCTACGTGGTTGGACTCTCGTTGCCTCAATTTTGCGAACATACGTTGTTTAGAAATGATGTACAAACTGCCTTCCATTTAATTGTATGCTGAATTATTTCCTGTGTATATTTTATTCACTAGTGACTAATGTGGCTGAAATGCAGCGACCTGCACTTCAAGGCCACATAAAGGGGGAAAACAAGACCCATATTCCAAAGTTGTATCATTAAGAAAGATTGTTTTTATATAATTTATCAATCCTGAAGTGTTGTAAACTATTTTTTTTGACATGATATATATCGACTTTATTCGCTTTCCAGGAAAATGGATTGAGAGTTGGAGCCTAAAATCTTGGAAATCTACGTTTCAGTAAATGAATAAATAAGCAATATATATTAGTTTCATAAAGATGAGCTAGACAGAGTGAATGAAGGAAGAACAAATGCTAGAGAGAGTGGGCGAAGGAAGAACAATACTGGAACTCATAAAGAATAGGAAAATAAATTGGATTGGCCACTGGCTAAGAAGAAACTGCCTGCTGACGGATGCCCTAGAAGGAATGGTCAACGGAAAGAAAGAGGCAGAAAAATACATTAAATGATCGACAATATCAAAATAAATTGTTGTATGAGGATACAAAAAAGGATAGCTGAGTTAAGGAAAGAGTGGGGAATCTGAGTTTGCAGTGAAAGACCTGATCTTGGGCAGAACACTATGTATGTATGCTAGTTTCCATTAGAATATAACCCGACTATTAATATATTTCCGATTCGTCTCTTCTTGAAATTCTAATGTAGGGTTTATGTGTGTAGGAAACACATCTTAGTTTCAAAAAATATATGTTTATTCAATGTCCCAGGTTGTCATTTCGACATTTCTGTGTTCTCTCCTGGCACTGGCGCAATCGTAACACACTTCTGAGGTTAGGCGCCTGGGAGGCGGATTTACGGTGCCCCGATGATATGATGGGTGATGATGATGATAGTGCTGCGTCAGGAGAGTTGTTATTCCTAAACTTAATTTAAGGCGAAATATGATGATGATGGCCATATGATGTTCCGTCTGGGATTTAATGTTTCCTCACATTTGTCTTACAGGTGAGGAAAAAACCCCGAGAAAAACTCAACCAGGAAACTTGTCCCGACAGAGACTCGAACTCAGGGCCGCTGCGTGACAAGGCAGCACACTACCTGAGATCACAGCGGCGGACTCAAAAAAATAAATTGAAATATTAAAAATTGTTACTAGTTTCCATTCGGATGCTTATGACCGGTTAATTTTGAGAATGTTAGAATCGATATATAGAATTTCCGATAATGCAAGTTACCCCCTCATAACCATTAGTAGGACGTAGGTATTACAGCTGTAAGTATCCGCATTTACAGTGTTCCAAGTTGACCCCCACCCAACAGATTAGATATGTAATACAAGCAATTTGCATATTCCGAAACAGAAGGTAGTGCTGCTCTTTACAGGAGCTCCGATTGTGATTGCCTTCAAGCTCTCTGGTTAACATAAGAGGCGTGCTGTCTGCATACACACAGTAATTGCTCGCCAAGCAATTATATTTCGTGTTCTACTTCTGCGTCCATCTCACAAATTACCGGTTATATAAATTAACATATGGGACACAATAATAAACGCTTTTTTCCTTTACGACTGATATCCAGAGGAAGTTAAGGCCCTGACCAATTCAGGAGATGATAATGTAATAATAACAATTATAACTATGTACTCAGAGGAAGAAAGGCCTATATCCAAACGAACAACACAATTTTCAAGGTTATAGCAATTAGAAGGGAGTTTTTATCAATTAGTTACGTTCCATAAACCAATTACACATGATAGTTTTACTCATAATCAACTATAATTTAGCTTATTAAATACTTATTGGATAATTAATTTTACATTAAAATTTTTAACAAAAAATCGTCTTCTTCTATGTTACGGAATTAGGCCATATACCTGTTTCCACATCAAGAGATCGTATCCGTCCATCCAGTTATGGGGCGTCAACTTTCCTTTGGACTGGTAGTTAAGTTGGAAGCAAAATTTGTGGGAGTCTATTGGGTGCCATTCTTACTGTATGTTCGTCGGATCTCACTCATTTGGATATATATATATTATATATATATATATATATATATTACTGGGGGCGCTTTGAAGTCGTTGGTCTACGAAACTCCAGCAGATATTGACGAGGAACTGATTGGCAGGGTCCTAGCTGTGCGTCTCGTTCTACAATAGGCTCCAGGAATAACTAACTCATTGACACTATTGAACCCGTAAGTTCATGGCCGCGCGGACTTTAGCTCTCCATACATACCTACCCTGAACTAATATTTTCCAATCATTCTCTGTATAATCTACTAAACTCAAGTCATAGTTAATGCTATTCTCCAACCTCATTTTTGATCTACCAATTGGGCGTTTTCCCACTGGTGTTCCTACAAGAAGCTTCCATGCACCTCTTTCATTTCCCGTTCGTGACATATGTTCTGCCCATCGCAGTCTACGAGACTTTACTGTTCTTACTATATCAGGCTTGCTATAAAGACCATGTAGTTAACTGTTATATGTAGTCTCCATTCACCTGTCTGTTCATCTCTCTTTGGGTCCAAAAATTGTCCTAACAATTTTATTCTCCAATACCCGTAATCTCCTTTCCTCCCTTAATGTAAGAGTCCATGTTTCGCACCCATATAATATAACTGGTGGAACAATAGTTTTATATATTTTCAGTTTAACGTTTTTTGAAAGGAGTTGGGACGTCAAGAGTCTCTGTAATGCATAATAGCACGCATTTCCAGAATTGAAACTATGATTAATTTCTTTGTGCATCTCAGAATTACTATGGATATATATATATATATATATATATATATATATATATATATATCCATCCATAGTAATTCTGCCCGAAGGCAGGTCCTTCACTGCAATCATAGCATTTTCATGCTATGCTTGCAGCTTTACTAGGGAATTATAGGTGTGGTAGCTTCCCATTGCTTTCCACACCGGTAAAGGATGATGATAATGATGATGGCCGGAATATATATATATACACACACACACATACACACACACACACACACTTTAGGGTTATAACTTTCTGGACTTTTGTGAAATAAAATATTTCCTGTGCAATGGATGCATTGAGCTTCAAGAAAAGGTCACCCCAAATATATTTATATATCAGCATTTAATATTAATTTGGGAGTGACATTTTCTTCAAGCTCAGTGAAATGAAGACCTTTTTCAAGGTTTTGAGCAAAAGTTCACGCACTCATTGCACAGAAAATATCTTATTTCACAAATTCCAAAAATGTTATAACCCTGATATACATACATAGCCTAAGAAAAAGTAGATGCAACTATCATTGTCAGATCTATTTGCATCTTATCATGTGTTCTTTGTCCATCCCTCATTATTAATGTCAAATAGGATGTGATGGGTAAACCCATTAATGCGGCACATATAGGATTAACTGAATGTTTAACAATGGCTAAGTACTTACAGCAGATGATTCCGTGTAATTTTGTCGCCAATCAAACAGTCCACTACACCCATCCTAGTGCCATTAAACTACCTTATTAATACGCGTATTTCGGCGTCCTCATGTCTGACCATGAAAGCCTTCGTAATAGACGTTAAATTATTAACCAATTTACGCCAATATAGACGAGATATAATAGGTATATGAAGAAGTAACATATAATTATGTTTGTTGCTGAGTATAGAATTTACCACAAACATTTTGAACAAACTATTTATTTTAAAATACCTTTTTGGGATTCTTTGCCGTGTCCTGCAGTGTTGTCTTCTCGACGTTTCATCGCCTACTGTTGGTGACATCTTCAGGAGATATTACTTGCTTACTACGACTATTTAACGCATGCCACAACTGGGAGTCAATGACCAATCACATTTCAATGATATTTTATTTATAACCAATCACAGTCGTGTTTCGCCTAGAATTTACCAACTAAAGTTTATCGTAATAAAGAAAGCACCTCCTTTTTAACGTTCTGAATAGGTCATAGCATTATTTTGCAGTGACTGACTCTCTAAGAAATACGACTACCAGATTGTATATATAGTGCATGTGGGAGTTAATATAAAAACCTTTGTAGCAATTGATTATACCACAAAAAAAAAACAGTGTTTGCACTTTCTTAAACGTATTTTTCCACATGTAATAACATTGCAGTAAAATATAATTGTCAGATTTACATCATAGGACATCAGAAATGAATGAATATAGTTTGGTGTGTTTCATTTTTTCTCCACTAGAGTGTATTCTTACAATATTGCGTTCCTTTGGCAATAAATAATGCACGATAATGCAGTGATGAACAAAAGAAGCAAATGAAGCGTACCAATGGTTTCTCATTTTTTCAAACATCGCCGTTTACATTAAATATATTATATATATTTTAAAATAACTATATTTAAATAAAAATTTGTGAGTAAACAGCTTAATTTTATTCGTTAAATAGTCCTAACAAATGCCACTCTTGATTTCCAAATTCTCTAGATAAATTAGAAATCACTCGTGGCATTACTTATGATAATTTATACTTACTACGAGAATACATATGGGAGAATAACATTAACTATGATTTGAGGGAAGTAGATTATACAGGGAATGATTGGAAAGCATTAGCTCGGGATAGGGATGTATCCTACGGCCCCTACAATAATTGAAGTAAGGATACTTACTTACTCACTGGCACTATCGAACCCGTAGGTTCATGGCCGCACGGACATAAGCTCTCCATACATCCCTATCATGAGCTAAAGCTTTCCAATCATTCCCTGTATAATCTACTTCCCTCAAATCATAGTTAATGTTGTTCTCCCACCTCATTCTTGGTCTACCAACTGGGCGTTTTCCTTCTGGCTTTCCTACAAGAAGTTTCCATGCACGTCTTTCATTCCCCATACGCGCAACATGTCCTGCCCATCGCAGTCTACGGGACTTAACTGTTCTTATTATATCTGGCTTCCTATAAAGACCATGTAGTTCATTGTTATGTAGTCTTCTCCATTCACCTGTCTGTTCATCTCTCTTTGGTCCAAAAATTTTCCTAAGAACTTTATTCTCAAATACTCGTAATCTCCTTTCCTCCCTTAAAGTAAGAGTCCATGTTTCGCACCCATATAATATAACTGGTAGAATAATAGTTTTATATATTTTCAGCTTAACGTTTTTTGAAAGGAGTTGGGACATCAAAAGTCTCTGCAATGCAAAATAGCATGCATTTCCAGAATTGAGCCTATGTTTAATTTCTTTGTGCATCTCATTCCTATTTGTGATTATTGTTCCTAGGTATTTGAATTCAGCCAATTCCTCAAAATTTCCCTCATTTGTCATTAGCTGTCCATTTCCATTATATAATGTATTTCTACGTGTGACCATATATTTAGTTTTACTGATATTTACTTCCAGTCCTAATTTCTTAGTGTTACTCAATAGTGTGTGCGTGTTGGCCTTTAGTATCTCCTCGCTATCGGCCAGTAGTACTACATCATCAGCATAAACTAACAGCTTATTAATATCATTCAGTTGTAAGCCTTCCTCATTCTCTAAAGATTTAATGGCATGCTCTAGTACAAAATTAAATAGTAGAGGAGATAGTGCATCTCCTTGCTTCAACCCATTCTGGATTTCAAAAGTGTCTGAAAACTGTTTGCCTACACGCACCCTACTCGTTGAGCCATTTAGACACATTCGTATAAGTCTAACTAACTTTTTAGGAATTCCGAACTCCAGCAGGATACTATATAACTTCTCCCTCTTAATTGAATCATATGCTTTTTTGAAATCTACATATAGTTGATGTACAGTACCATTATATTCCCATTTCTTTTCTAAAATCTGTCTTATACTAAAAATCTGATCTGTTGTAGACCTGTTTCTTCTAAATGCACATTGATGATCTCCTAGAATGTCATCAATATAGGGAGTAAGTCTGCTTACTAATATATTTGTTAGAATTTTGTACGAAGTTGAAAGTAATGAGATGCCCCTATAGTTGTTGCAATCAGTTTTATCTCCTTTCTTATAAATTGGTACGATAATTGATTCCTTCCATTCATCTGGAAGAGCTTCTTTTTCCCAAATCATACTAAGCAAACAGCGTATCTTGTCCATCAATTTTTCTCCCCCTGATTTTATCAGTTCTGCTGGGATCTCATCTGAACCTGATGCTTTATACATCTTCAATTTTTCAATTGCCATTTCAACCTCTAATGCACTTGGCTCTGCGACTAGCATTTCTGCTGTCTGTGACTTATCCTCCTCAATGTCCTGTTCTGTATGTACATTTAATAGCTGATTAAAATAACTTTTCCATCTATTTAATATACTCTTGGAATCTGCAATCATATCCCCATTTTCATTCCGAATTATGTTTGTTCTAGCCTGAAACCCTTTCTTCTCTATCCTAATTCCCTGATATAATTCTCTAATGTTCCTATTTTTTGCATTCATTTCAAGATCATTAATCTTCTCTCTCAAGTATTCCCTCTTTTTACTCTTTAGTAACTTGGTGGTTTCCCGTCTAACACTACCCAATTGCTCTAAATTTACCTCATTTGGCTCGTGTAACCATTTCATTTTTGCTAGCTTTCTTTTCTTTACAATGTCGGCACATTCCTCATCAAGAAGTAAGGATAATTAAAATAATAAACCCATTAAAATTAATTGTATATGAAATTAATATTAATGGAGCAATTTTTTGAATGGTTATGAGAATAAAACAATTATTCCATCTTAATCCTTCTATAACTCTAGGAAATCATCAATGAAGAGGGGCTGCACCTCTTTTTATCAACAGGGGGGTCGATATGATTATTCTAGAAATTATTGAATTATAAAATGAAAATAATCTTTCAGTAATATGGAGAGCTTAGGTCCGAGCTGCCATGAACCTACGGGTTCGATAGTGCCAGTGAGTAAGTAAGTAAATAAGTACGAGAATACATAACGATAGCCGTGGAAGTCTTGTAAACTATTTTATTATTATAATATTTATATATTTACGTTAATAATGTTATTTTTGTTATGATTAAGGAATGGGGAATGAAAGACGTGCATGGAAGCTTCTTGTAGGAAAACCAGAGGAAAAACGCCCAGTTGGTAGACCAAGAATGAGGTGGAAGAATAACATTAACTATAGTTTGAGAGAAGTAGATTATATAGGGAATGATTGGAAAACATTAGTTCAGGATAGGGATGTACTGAGAGCTTATGTCAGCGCGGCCATGAACCTACGGGTTCGATAGTGCCAGTGAGTTAGTTATTATTAACTAATTGGCCGCGCGGACAAAATCTCCATATATCCCTATGCTGAGCCAACATTTTCCAATCATTTCCTGTACAATGTATCTACTTTAACTGATGGTTATTGATATTCTCGCAGGACATGTGGCACGAATGAGGAAAGAAAGAGGGACATGCATACTCCTTTGTGAGGAAAACCAGAGGAAAGCGTCCAGTAGGTGGGAAAACAACTAACCACGACTTGAGGGAAGTAGATTACACAGGGGATGATTGGAAAACATTAGTTCAGAATAGGGATGTATTGAGAGCTTATCTTCGCGCGGCAATGAATCTATGGTTCGACACCGCCAGTGAGTAAGTATTATGGTATATCTGCAATTTGAAGAGGATATTAGCAAATCCTAACAAAGGAGAAGTTAAAGCTCAACATTGGGCCAAGCCATTATAGATAGATAATATAAAGCAAGATATAGACCTAAAGGTCTCGTAGACTGCGATTGACAGGACATGTGGCACATATGGGGGATGAAAGAGTTGCATGGAAGCTTCTTTTAGAAAAACCTGAGAGAAAACGCCCAGTTGGTAGACCATGAATGAGGTGGGAGAATAATATTATCCATGATTTGAGGGAAGTAGATTATACAGGGGATGATTAGAAAACTTTAGCTTAGGATAGGGAGATCTTATGTCCGCGCTGCCATGAACCTACTGGTTCGGTAGAGCTAGTGAGTTAGTTAGATTTAGACCTAATTTGCAATGTATGGCTACTCTAAGTTGTCCTAATTTGGGAAACAGCTATTGATTTAACGATGGAGTACTATTTGTTGACATTTAGGTCTATGAATTAGACAAAGAAAGTATTAAATTCAATTCAATTAACAAAATATTACATCACATTTTGAATAGAACTAAATGTGGCGTTTAGACCATGTTTTGCAGCTGTCAAACTATGGGAGGTATTTTAATGGCAGAACAACCATGGACTGGAGGGAATGAAGACATTTCTCAAATGGATGTTGGTTTATATACAGTAGGGGTGTCAAAAGTCACGTTCAAGAGAGTCTCAATGATGACACAATACAGTAAAAGAGAAGAAATAAAATAAAAAGCTACCACAAATAAGAATGACTTTACAAGAAAATAACTTTACTTCTTGGTTAATACTTTAAAGATTTGTATTTATTGAAGGAATAAAATACTTATCAACAAAAATTTAACAAGAGGTTGTGTTTTTCTGAAAAAATCACAAGCGACAAAGTCGCGAGTGATTTTGTCTAATGAATAAACAACCTCGCGTTGGATATGGAGTGATTATTTAGCGAATAATACAACACCAGAAGCTAAAAACAATTATGTTTAATATTTATCAAATGTGAGGTTATGTATTCCGATCTTACTTCCGAACGATTTCTAAGCCGGCTGTATATTTATAAATAGCATATAGGCTATTTACTGTTAAATCTCTTTGGGCTTGGGAAAAATCAATAACAGATGATTATATGAGACATAACTATTAACAATAATGCAGATTCATTATAGAACTTTTTTTTATATTTTTTGAAGTTGTTTTCTTTTGGCATTTCTTGCTGTACCATATCGATCGTACATTGTTGAATCGATATTCTTCTCAAAAAAGTTAATTTGCGGAGATATCTCTCATTACAAACAGGAATTTTATTAACAGGAAGAGGAAAATTTTCGGTCTATGAGATAAATAGTCAAAGTATTTCATGTTCTCAGCACAGTCATAAGATAAGTATAAGTTTGATTGAAAGAACGAAACATTTATTTTTTAATTCGAAAATTTTACATTCTGCATGAAGGAACAACATTTCTTCCATTTGAAAATATTCTTTAAATAAATGTCATTCTTACCTTGTGAAAATAAACAGGACGATTTGATATCTCTTTGGAATGGTTTGTTCCTGATATATTTCTACGGTTAAAGAGTAAATAATTATATAGGTTATAATTAAACGATGGGATTTAAAATGGTAATTAATTGTATATAACAATACAGGGCAAGTCAAAATGTTGTGCAGGTTTTCAGAAATTTATTATGTGAAATGTAATGAACATATAATATTGTGAGACATATTGTATGAAAGGTAAACTCTCAAAGTTTTTTTTTAAATATTCACAGATGTTCTATGTGAGCGCCTTTTGTTACACGACAGATGTCAAGCCGATATTCAATCTCCTGCCAAACTTTCTGTAGCAGTCCGCGGTCGATATCAGCAATGGCTGCTGTGATGCGGGCACGCAGTTCATGCAGTGTTGTTGGAAGTGGTGGTACGTAAACATGATCCTTTACAAGACCCCAATGAAGAAATCACACGGGGTTAGATCTGGTGAACGAGGTGGCCAATGAATGAGTTGTTGATCACCCTGAGATGCACGGCCTATCCAGCGTTTGTGGTAAAGCCGTATTCAAATGGTCTCGAACACTGCCATGGTAATGTGGAGGGGCACCATCCAACTGCAGAATGAAATCTGGACTATCCGCTTCAAAGCTGCGGAAGGAGCCATTGTTGTAGCATATCAAGGAAAACAGTCCGTTCACAGTACGTTCATGAAAGAAAAAGGGCCCATAAACCTTTGCATGGGAAATGGCACAAAAGACATTCACTTTCGGAGAATCGCGTTGATGTTCCAGAGTTGCATGGGGGTTACCAGTTCCCCAAATCCTTACATTGTGTCTATTCACTTTTCCTGAAAGGTGGAAAGTCGCTTCATCACTGTAAACTACCCTCTCATGGAACTCATTCTCTTCCATTAATGCGAGAAAATCAACACAGAAGGACGCTCGCAAAGCATAATCGGTGGGTTTTAAGGCTTGAACCAGTTGCAAGTGGTAGGGTTTCATCTGTAAACATTTCCGGAGAATCCGCCATACAGTTTTTTGTGGTAGTTGAAGTTCTGTCGCTCCCCGGTAGGTGGATTTCTGTGGTCTCCGCATGAAGCATGTGCGAACGCGTTCGACTGTCTCTTCACTCGTCGACGGATGGCCAGTCGATTTTCGTTTACAGATACAGCCTGAATCCCTAAATTGTGTGTACCACTTACGAATGGATCTCCCATCCGGCGGGTCTTTATCGTATCTGGTACAGAAATGTCGTTGAACACTAGTCACAGAGTTGTTTACATGGTAATCAAGCACACAGAAAGACTTCTGATCCCCAGTCAACGCCATTTTCCTTTACTGCTCTGCTGTTGACATCTTGCGGGTGAACGCGGAACTTTAGAAGTGGACAACTAAACTTTGAGAGTTTACCTTTCATACAATATGTCTCACGATATTATATGTTCATTACATTTCACATAATAAATTTCTGAAAACCTGCACAACATTTTGACTTGCCCTGTATTTATCTTCATTATATGAGAAATAATAATTACCAATTGACAGCTGTTATTTCCCACTCAAACTAGTAAGTCAATTTGAGTGGTTCCTACTTAAAATGACTATTTAACTCATGCCACAAATGCTAGTCAGTGACCAATCACGTTTCAATGAATGTTTTACAACCAATAGCAGTCGTGTTTCACCTCGCTCTTTATCGATTTCTCTTTATCAGCTCCTGCTTTTGTGATAAAGAAGCTCCTCCTTTTTAATGCTCTGAACAGGTCAAAGCATTATTTTTCTCCAACAAATACATTGAATATAGCAAATAATGAAAAGATTCCTTGATTTTACCGAGTTGTTTACTAAAAAAATGAATAACCCGTAATGTCGATTATGATATATAGTGTTTAATTATTTCTCCATTTGGGTGCATTCTTACAATATTGCGATCTTACTTGGCAATAAATAATATGATGAAGCAGCAGTGAATGAACATAACCTCACATTTCTGATTTGTTTCAAACATCGCCGTTTACATTAAATAGGGTAGGGTGGGGCTATTTCGCGCATTTCAAATTTAAATCAGTATTATAATTATCTTTTAAAAAATTGATATGTTTAATTACTCTATAATTAAAGCTTATTTACTTACCTATATAATATAATATTAATCATCCTTAAATACTAGTATAACACTGAATAAAAAAAACTTATAAAATTGTCTGTACTATACACCTTATGTAAACACAGTGGGGCTAATCCACGCATGTAGAGGGGCTACTTCGCGCACTAAACTTATCATCATAAACAATTATCGCACGCAAATTGTTTCTTCCCAACTGCACCCACACACAGTTCGTGGAACGAATTCATACATTGATTGACAGCTGATCCACCCTCCCATTCTTAAAGACTTCTCAGAGAAGTATCTCGGTTCACAAAAAGAGCATGACACATCCTTCATCCGTCTCGTTATTTGGAGGCAACGGAGTCTGGCCGTAGAACCTGTATAGAAGCTGTTTGAAAAAGGCCATCTACACAAGAGGAAGGCAAAAATCACAGTCAATGAGGCCGCGGAAGGAAGTGCAGGAGGGAGAACAGATCACGTGACATTACTCATTTCGCTCTTGATCTTCAAGTGAGAATAATATCTAATCGGAAAAATGGAAGACTTCTCTACTCATTTCACCAACAGACTACAGTTTTAGCGCCCTTTTAGCTGTTATTTCCACATTCGAGTCGGACATCAAATGTTTCGAAGTCCGCTTAGGCTGGCGTTTAGCTCTGCAGTCAAGTTTATTTATTCGTTTATTATTTTTTGTAAGGGATGTAAATTTATTGTTGGTCCGTTGTCGTACATTCACAAGTAAAAGAACCTCAAGCCTTAAATGAGAGGCATAAGAGCAAACTTTACCGGCCCATTGGTGCCCAGTTTTGAACTTCACGCTAATGATCAGAATTGTTAAAAAGCGTCTGTGAATGAAATATTACGGCTACTAATTTTCATTTTCTCCTCCTCCATGGCATGGAGAGCCTTAGCCTACCAGCCGACTGCTGGGTTCATATCCACATGTGTTAATCATAGAGAAGAACGATAATCCTGCCAGGTGTCACATGTGGTCAGCATGTCAGGCACCCCAGTCGCCAAAGCTGGTTTTCTCAATCTGCAACCGCTACTAATTGTAGCTACCCACATTTGTAAAGATGCTGGGTGGGCACTGGACCCATACTGACCGAAATTCCAATAGCTTTTTTTTTCGTGGGGATTGGAACCGCTTAGCAACGAGGCATAATGCCTTACGACGCTCAGCTACGAGGGGCACATACTACTTCTACTAATTTTAATTAACGTAATGTGTTAGTAACTCAATTTTTTATACAAAATGTGTCTTAATTTAGTGCGTAAAATAGCCCCATCATCGGTGCGCGAAGTAGCCCCATATTACAATACGTTAATAAAATGTTTATTATGCTCAAGTCACTTAAGTATCACTATCTGCTGTTTTTAAATTAATATTCTAAGACCATAACCTACATGCAGCTCTATTTTAAAGCTAAAATAATTTCAAATGCGAATGTTATAGCTTAATAATTGAGACTGTAATGTTATTCAAACAGGTAAGAAGACGGAATACGGTTTACCTCGCACAACAAAAGAATGTTTCTCGGAAAAACGGTTCTATTCACAAAAAAAATATTTTCACTACTGAAGGGGTGACAAAACGAGATTTTTATAAATACCTACTTCGACCTTCAATAGACCAAGGTATAGCTGTCAGAGTCAATGACACTATCAGTGCGTGAAAAAGCCCCATGCGTAAAATAGCCCCCTGGTACCCTATATAAACATTTTAAAATAACTATAGTTAAACAATGATTTGTGAGTAAACAGCTTATTTTTATTCGTTAAATAGTCCTAACAAATGCCACTCTTGATTTCCAAATTCTCTAGATAAATTCACTCCTCACTTCGTGAGTCGTGAATTCATCGATAATTTGGAAATCACTCGTGGCATTACTTATGATAACGTATCATGTAAGATATGCCTATATGTGTTTAATTTATTTTTACATTTTAAATGAAACAATAGAAAAATGAATGAGTAGACATAATTTAAAATAATTTTCGTGATTTGTTTTCACTGCGGTCGGATAAGTTTAAATAACTGTCATAAGAAATTAGTGTTTCGCTAATTTAAGGGTTAAATCCTCAACTGGTGCTTTTCGAATAATAGTATTGCTATTGTTATTATTGATGATGATAATAATAATAATAATAATAATAATATAATAATTATTATTATTATTTAAAACTAAATACTCAATTTATATACAAAAATGAAATAGATTACTCTATTTCTTTACCCCCCTGTACATATATATAAAAATAAAAGCTTGAATTTAAAATAAACTTGAAATAATAAATACTATAATAAATATAAAGCATGTCACCAACTTGAATAGTAAAAGCCGCCCTGAACTACAATCATATAGGAAAAAGAAGTGTTGGCCGACCTATGAAGAGATAACGTGACTAGTTTTAATCCAGGACAGACCAAAAGGCCTAAACTTTGATGATGATGATGATGATGAAGTATAAAGCATCAGAAAGCTTAGACAGAGAAAATTTAAATCTACCTTTAAAATATCTGAATAAAACATTCAGTGTAGTAGTTCATGACAAAAATAAAAATATGTTCAACTGAATTATGATTCATTTTTTAGTTTAATTTTAAGATATAATTTTATCTATTTATTTTAAGATACTACACTTGCGTTGATTACATACAATATTGGAGATTAAGAACATTTAGGGTAAAGAGATAAACAGTTTCACTTTAAATTAATTTCAGCCCTTGACGTCTTTTTTTATTTTTGAAAATAAATCTGAATTAAATACATCTAGTCCGCATTTTGGACACTCCTGATGTATACGAGAAAATGAGGGGAATGTAGGAAGGAGCCACAAGGGGGTTAATGAGTCCCCCCACAGAGAACTCAAGTTGGGACCAAATAAAGGGGGGGGGAAGGAAGACACTGCAAGGGCTGTTCTATCGTCAACCGCCAATTAGCACAACTCTGGAGAGGCTAAACTATATTAGATATAGTGAGTTTTCGTGTAGTCACTATCAGATAGTGTTTTAGTGTTCCCGCTAGACACCGCTCGCAAATTCATTAGTGCTGCTGATTAAAATTACAAATCGCCTTTGCCTCATATACATACATGGCTAGCGTGTTTTTATCATATGCATAGTATGTATGTTATTCATCATTATGATACAGGCGATGAACTATCATTTATCTTAGCGTTCCCCACTGATTCTACACTCTCGAGAGAAGGACGATCCTTCAAGGGGTGTGAAATAGAAAATATTCATAAGGAAGTGAAATTAAATACGAAACTACTGGACACAAAATTAGTTTTTAATTTTTCTGTCTGGACTTGGAAAACGCCCATTTGGTAGACCAAGAATGAGATGGGAGAATAATATTAAAGTAGATTATATAGGGGATGTCCACCGCTGTGGTCTTGAGGTAGCGTGCTGCCTTGTCACGCAGCGGGCCCGGGTTCGATGTCCGGTCGGGACAGTTTTTCTGGGCGAGGTTTTTATCGGGGCTTTTCCTCACCTGTAAGACAAATGTCAGGAAAACTTTAAGGCCCAAATGGTCCCCGAAATCATATGGCCATCATCATCATCATCATCCTTCACCGGTGTGGAAAGCAACGGGAAGCTACCATACCTAGAATTCCCTAGTAAAGCTGCAAGCATTGCATGAAAATGCTATGATTGCAGTGAATGACCTGCCTTCGGGCAGAATTACTATGGATGGATGGATATAGGGGATGATTGGAAAACATTAGCTGAGGATAGAGATGTATGGAGAGCTTATGTCCGCGCAGTCATGAATCTACGGATTCGATAGTGCCAGTGAGTTAGTTAGACTGAGGAAAATCAGGAAAAAATCAATCACATTGGTCGGCTCCGGGATTTGAACTCGTGCTTCCCGAATATAAATCTCAAACGCAACCGTCTGGGCCAAATTCGCTCGGTTTTTAATTTTTGATTTTTAACAAAGGGAAATACTTCGTTAACTGGCAAGATTGAACATTGTTTAAACTTTGTAAGGTAAGGTAAACAATTTTTTCATAGTAAATAACATTCTTCAGTAAAATTGCAGAATCATCCGGAGTCGAAGAACCTGTATCCCATCTGTATAAGTCAGCTGCTGACAGCTCCATCTATACAAATGCGAAATCAGTGAACACAATCTAACATATGACCGGTAGCAGCACAAGTTATGGGGAATTCGATCCGATATCGCTCTTCTACACCTGTGGAGCGGAACCAACTAAATTGTCCGCCCCGACCCTGCGGCGAGCCATTCACAGAGGATAATAATGCACCGAATTCAAGTATCCACCTCTAAACTATTATTTTCAAGACATAATCTTCAACGTATTCATTAAACTTAGAAATATTTTATGGTAAACGTGTGATAAAAATGTAACAAAGATTTCTTCGAAGTGTGTTTTGGAAATACCGTATCTTATAACCTCATGGGATAGTGGTCAGTATTTCTGACTACATTTCATTAGGTCCCGGATTCGATTTCCAGTCACACATTATGCATTTTTCCTTAAACGAAATTATTTCTGTGGTTGCCCATGGTCTGGAATTTAGGTTAGGTTTCCCTGGCGTTTCATTATCGTTTATCACCAATTATATGATTTGGGTAACGGATTGGTCCACTCCTCCCTTGGCCTCCGCGCTCTTCTGACTTGAATCCTCTAGATTTTTATTTGTGGGGACATTTGAAATCTCTTGTTTATGCAATTCCAGTTCTAGAAGTAGAGACTTTTCATGTTCATAATCTGGAAGGCTGCCACACAATGCGAAATTCTCCAGGTCCTCATTAGCGCATTAGGGAGTCCATGCGACGGCGGGTTGACGGATGCATTGGAACTAATGGAGGCCATTTTGAACATTTTCTGCGATTTCTTATTTCCCCACGGTCCTGTTATTGAGTGTTCTTGTATGGGGTCCAGCTGTAGAAAAAGTGCTCTAAGAAGGAAATAAAGCATTTCCGAACATAATATCAATATAAGACTTGTTATGTCCTACACGCAAGAAATGTTTTCCCACATTTTTTACATATTTTTTTGTTACATCCTGTATATCTGTATTATTTAATAAGCAAACAAATAATTGCGTAGTAAAGGAACAATATAAATGTAAGCTTATTGGGATAGATTGTACTGCAACAACGGCGCCAGATGACGATTGCGATCGTTGAAGAGCATCATTACTTGTTGGGAGCAGAGAAGATAGACTGTACAAGATCACAGTCTTATCAACGCTGCTACATCGACTCCCGGGCATATAATGAGAAGACTGCGTTAAAAAATCCAATTATTTCGCATGACTATTTTTTTCCCGAACAAAATAAAAAAAAAGAGTTGTTTGAAATGAGTTACTGTCAGACATAGGAGATCCAGTCATGAAAGAAAAGGCTGTCTACTAAAGAGATGTAAATAAAGTATGAGTACAGGTAAGGCTATTAAGCGCTAGATTCAACCAATATAGTTTGGAACAGAAAGTATGGTAATTGATTTTTTATCTTTCTCTCTAAACAGTTTTTTTAATATAATCTCGCTACTAAATTAAAGGTATGAATAGACAGATAGAAATATATATATATATATATATATGTATAGAGAGAGAGAGAGAAAGAAAGAAAGAAAGAGAGAGAGAGAGAGAGAGAGAGAGAGAGAGAGAGAGAGAGAGAGAGAGAGAGAGAAGAGACAGCAGTGGAAAAAATAGAAAATATTTAATTATAATAATTATAGCAATTGTTTTTTATTATTATTGAAACATCAACTTTTATAAGATTCATGATGTGTTCCGTTGAGGTTTATTCAAAATTAATATAAAATTATAGAATATTCACCTGGAAGGTCCGTCTCCTCAACTTAATTATCATTTAACTGTAGCGCTTTCGGGACTTGTCCCATCATCGGCAGGATCCTGCCGATGATGGGACAAGTCCCGAAAGCGCTACAGTTAAATGATAATTAAGTTGAGGAGACGGACCTTCCAGGTGAATATTCTATAATTTTATATTAATTATTATTGAAAGTAATCAATCATTTTTGCATTTTTTATTATTAAGCTGTAGTAAATAATTACTGTATTTATTTATTATTATTATTATTATTATTAATATAGGTTTGTGAATAATTATTGCTATTGTTGTCTTTCGTTATTAAAAGTAAGTAAAGAATTGTTTCCTTTGTTTTTTATTATTAAACTGTAGTAAATAATTGTTGAATGTATTATTTTTTATTAAAAGTTAGTGAATATAATTGCAATTGTTTTTGTATTATCCAGTTTCCTTCATGAAAATCCTACAAATTACGGATAAGAAAACGCTTTTTTTTATTATTAAAAGTAAGTAAATAATTGTTGCATTTGTTGTTTAAAGTTAGAAAATAACAGTTGTAATTGTTTTTTATTATTAAAAGTTAGTGAATAATTATTGCAGCTGTTTTTATTATTAAAAGTAAATAATTTTATTAAATGACAATGAAAACTTAATTTAACAAATAGAGTTTTTTAATGTGTGCAAAAATGTTTTGAGTATTTACGTTCATATGTGTGGGCAATAGAGGTAAAGACAAAGCATATAAATATAGGTCTAGTATAGAGACAATAGAGTAACTTGCTGGGAAGGTAAAGTGAATATTCACGTAAGATAATGTAAGTTAGATTTGAGAAGAGAGTTTATAAAAAAAATATGAAATTGAGTCGTTTTCGATATATTGTAACTGATATTTATAACACATGTTGGTATGAACTGAAGTAACCGTCTCTATTGATGTCATAAAATATTTCAAAAAAAGCTGCTATAAAAATGTACATGCATATTTCTTCACAAAGTGTTATTCCTACATATTAAATTTAATTTATTTTCATTACGTATAAAAACTATTGACAACTTGCCGATATCTATCTGCAAGTAAATTATTACGAGGAAATTAAATATCCTTTGCACTGGAAAATTTAATTTATTTTTCTGGATAATTTTATTAGAATAATCCAAACACACCTCTCACGCGCTACTTTGCCGTGTTTTCCTCACAATTCTCTAATACTTTTTTAATGATAGCATAATTTCCAGAAGAGGATATATACGATAGGGCCTACCACTTTCAAAAATAATTTTGTTTTGAGACGCTTTATATCGCTTGTAGGATCTCTACGTTTATACAAGTTTATTAACGTTGAGTAATCAAGTATCTTATGAAAATGCAATTGCATTAAAACTAATGAAATATAAAACGACAATTAATTGTGAAGTACATGTGGTTTAAATAATTCCATTTGTGTTGAAGACGGAGATATACCATGAAAAAAATCACAGGTATATCGCACTAATACATTTGAATTCAGGATATTACGGATGCGAGTCTCAAATGCTACCGTACAGCCAATTACAGGATTCTTCATTTATAACCTATCGTGCACACAGCGTTTTGTCTGTACGCGGTTGAGTGTGCCACAGCCGGCTTTGCGCCAACATAAATTCCGCGCGTGAAGAATGTATAAAAATCTCGCCTTATAGAAGATGCTGGAAATGTCCACCCTCAGCTAAACAGGCATTATATCGGGAAAATACATTCTGATTCACTTGATTAAGTTGGGCCACTGTAATATTTCTTAAACACAGAAGCAGTGGTTTCAAATGTATTCATGTAGACTTTCACGGCCGGAGTGGTTGGAAAATTTTTCACAATCTCGTGTGTAAATCTGGAAGGAAGCACTTCAGCAGGGAACTTTTGAATATAGGCCTACTCTAACTTTTACATACAAAAATGCGTTACTCTAGATTCAATCCCCTGTCCATAATGCTGGATGATACAGTACTGCAGTACTGCCGAGTGTCGCTGCTAGCAGATGCGCGCGCTCAAAGGCAACCGGTAGTGGAGCATCCAGTAAGAGCTCGGGAGAGGCGAAACGCCGTGTGCCCGTTAGGTTATAAATGAAGGATTCTGTATTTAGTAGGGCTAATTTTATTACTTATGGATTAGAATTAAATTCTCGTAAGATTTTCAGTTAAAAATTAGTAAATTTGAAATATTATTCAAATTTAACTACTGTATAGGGTAATGTGGGCTTATATTAGGTAAGTTTATAATTGAAAATATTTTAATAATCAAGACTATTTGACTAATAGGATTTTAAATTTAACTTAATATGAGGTGGTAATCATTCGTTTTATTAATATTTTCTAGATAACTGCAATTGTTACATTTCTTTCAACAGTACAGGATTTTTGTCACTGAGTTGTAAGACGTTATTTTAGTGTCCTTCTGAAACTCAATATGGGTGAGGTCTAAGCCTAACATTTGAGATCATTCTTCCTCACTTTTAAACTTGCTGAATATTATTTTTAAAACGAAAACATACAAATTTTACTTGTAATAACAGGTGGATATTATTACATTACCTCGGATAAAACAAATAAATCTATTTAAACAAATGTAAGATTATATAGTGTCAAAAATGCAACAACAAAATAATACATGCAGGCATAATTCCAAATCAAATCCATATTATATTCTCTTTTTTTTTTAATTACCATTGACATAAAAAATGTACAGTTTAATTTTACACAGTAAAATCTGTATTTTTCATTTTAAATGTACCTGTAATCTTATATTCATGTACCTATATACATTTTAACTTGTGTTTCATAAATTCTGGCTCTCGTTAGTCGTATATAATGGGGCTATGAACATCATGAATCTAAAATATTTTAAACTAGATGGCACTTCTATTATCTAAACTTAAAATTCCTTATGTACATAATTAATGATAACCATGAGGTAGTCATTGTTCAGAGAAAATGTGGTTCGAATTTATTAGCACTTCTTGTCAGGTTGAGAAAATTTTGAAGAAGTTAAGAAATCATCGGATCAGAAATCGAACTCAGGTCCGCTGCACCAGAGGTAACAAAATTACCAGGAGATGTAACAAGATTATCCGTAGACTATAGAGTTAGCGCTGGAATGCTTATTCCATTATTTCCCGAGTGTTAAGCCAATGTTGTACTTTTCGCGATATCAATCTTATTATTCTTCTTCGGCTTTCCCCCCACTTAAAGGTTTGCCGTCTTCAGTTTCCATTTATATATATATATATATTATTCTAATCTCTTTCTTTCAAATTCCTATCGTCCATTATAGTTCTGACATAGGTTTTCCATTTCCATCTAGGTCTGCCACGTTAATTTCTTCCAGGGGTCGACCATTCGTATATATATATATTTTGGCCATCTATCATTTTCCATTCTTTGTACATGACCATACCATTTAAGAGTTTGATTTTCAATCCTCTTAACAACAGACGTGGTGATATTCATTTCTTTCCAAAATAATTCATTTCTTATTTTTATCCTGTGTTGTTTTTGAAAGGCTTCTTCTAAGATCATCGGTCATCGAATTCGATTGTTCTAATTTTATTCTTCTGTAATTCCGTCAAAGACCAAGTTTCACTTCCACGTGAATCTAAGTTGACATTATTATAAAGATAACATAACTACAAAATCGAGCCTCACCCCTCCCCCAAGCATTCATTTATGGTATTATTATTACACATTTTTCGAAGTAAAACATCTAAAAAAATGTTATACTCGTATCTCTGATAAACACGTAAGTTCAAGATCCAAACAAATACAAAGTTTACGTTTGATTCCATCAAGTTATTCTGCTGGAAGCAAATAGACGGAAAGTGAAATTTCTTGCCTGGAGCAAACCCTTTTCCGTTCAGCTTCTTTAAGTTTACGACACGCTTGAAGAATATCTCTAACCTTCAAAATGAAACGCTAAGAAAAACAAACAACCCTCATTTCTTCAACCCCCCTGGTTCTCACAAAAATATATAGCCATTGTTTTCTATCTGGAGCCTTATACCCCTTGCTGTGAATATATGGTCAACATACAACTTGACCTAGCTGGACGATATATCTATTAAATAAGGAAATACATCTTATTGACTGGCATCTTTATTGGTATGGAGCTCTGTGAGGGGTCCCGCATTATTGAAACACGCCTCGGCTATACAACATCATATGGATTAAAGCCAACCAAAATTTGCTAATATGTGTGGATTTAAGGTAATATTTTTGCTACTGAGTATCCACGACAAAGGTGAGCGCCTACACCTGGAGTTATCATTTTGTTTAACGAGTATCTTTAACAGCCAAGTCGGCCGCGGTGGGCTAGTGGTTAGGCTTGCCTCTGATTCCGAGGGTCGCGGTAAACATAGAATGTTTGCTAATTAATACATTTATTAAAATTTATATAAATACATGAATATTAATATTAATTAATTATTTCTATAACATTATTTAAGTTTTTGTCTGTGGGGGCGGGGCTTAAAATTTAAATTGGATTTTTTTTTGCGAATGCCCCAGGTTGTCTTTCGACATTCTGGTGTTCTCTCCTGGCATAGCGTAGTTGTAACCCACTTCTGAGGTTGGGGCGCCTGGAAGGCGGGCTTACGTTGCCCCGATGATATGATGGGTGATGATGAATAGTGGTGCGCCAGGAGAGTCCCTAATCCTAAGCTTAATCTAAGATGAATATGAATGATGATGATTGCGATGGCCTTATGATTTCGGGGACCGTTTGGGCCTTAACGTTTTCCTGACATTTGTCTTACAGGTGAGGAAAAACCTCGATGAAAACCTCACCCAGAAAAACTGTCCCGACCGGGGATCGAACCCGGGCCCGCTGCGTGACAAGGCAGCACGCTACCTCGAGACCACAGCGGAAGACTAAAAATTATGAATATTAAAAGAGATTATTTAATAGCTTATAGCATTTATAAGACTTATTTTTATTGTATAGAGATATTTTGTAGAGGGGTACATTTATAAATGTTGCTACGTTATAGTGAATGGGACCGGCCGGGGTCAATGGATTTTCTAGGACGGGAAAATCCAAGGAACAAAACCTCCGAGATGGACTTTAAGCCGTGGGTCCCGAGTCTGAAGATTTTCAGGCTCGTAAAATATCCTTAAGCCTGAATAAAGGAGTCTGTAAACAAAATTTACCATCATCAACGTCCTAGAAGTACCTCAGTTACCTGTTAGATGTCTTATTGGGTAGGTGTATTGACTGCATGCCAACCATGACATCTATGAGAAAACAAGGTAACTAAAAACTAACTTGGTCTAGTAATTCCTTACAAAGGAAAGGCTATGGCTCAACAATGGGCTAAGCCATTATATATATATATATATATATATATATATATAACAGCTAAGGTCACTAGTGTAGCAATTAATCTGTGAAAGGGCCAACAAATTTTGCTCAGAGGTCTTTTTTGTTTTCAGACTTCAGATTTTGATGTGTCATAAATCTACGAGGCTATGCCCATGGCTTCAGTTTGTTCCGAAGAAAAACCTAGAAAATCCATTGATCCCAGCAGGGTTTGTACCTGCAAACCTTGGAACTAAGGGTGAGTTGATAATCACTAGTCAACCAGTATCAACCCAACAAAGTGGAAATTTTCTACGTAGAATAATTCATTGCTTTTTATGCGAACGTACATAAATATAAAACCAGAAGTCCTGATTTTACAAATTTGGTAAAAACTAACGTAACTCAAAACGCAATGGCAAATTTGATCCAAAGTTTTATAAATATTCCAGTTGATCTAACTGAAATGTGGAAATAAATGCAACAATGATTTACTAACTTCTATTAATAAACGCAAATTAAATCACTGTATTTGTGTATTTTTAGGTATACTAAACCCACTATCGGTAGGTAGCGGAAGTGAAGAGTCGAAAGTGAATGAAAAAAGCAGAGTGTACAAGATTCTGTTTTTTAAAAGCTGTTGGATTTTCTTTAAACAAAATGAGAACATATAGGCCTATATATATATATATATATATATATATATATATATTGACATTTGGCAATGAAGGCAAATATGATATGAAAAGAAAAATGCATGCTTGAGTCGGGATTTGAACTCGAGCCTCTAAAGTCTGTACCTTTAGCGCTCTAACCAACTGAGCTACCCAAGAATTCCAAGACAAACATACAATTTTCTTATACATGTAGTATTCTCAATTCAGTAACGCGTTACTGCTATAAAGTAAATATTCTCTTTAAAAATTTGCTTACCTGTTATTTTAGCCGCTAGATGTCAGTCGGAACAAATTTCCGCTATCTCTTCTGTGAATTGAGAATACTACATGTATAAGAAAATTGTATGTTTGTCTTGGAATTCTTGGGTAGCTCAGTTGGTTAGAGCGCTAAAGGTACAGACTTTAGAGACTCGAGTTCAAATCCCGACTCAAGCATTCATTTTTCTTTACATATCATATATATATATATACATACTAAAATTTAAAAATCACTATAGCGATCGCAATTTTCGATGGGTGGATTTCTATCTTTTTTAGAAAAAACGCCGTTGGCACCTACCTGAAACGCGTATATCGGTCGCACAGTTGGTTTCTGTCCTCAATGTTTCGCCGATAGTGGACGTCATTACACCGATTATGACGACATGCAGGCGGGTACAGGTACGTTTAAAATAACATATGGCAACGCGGTAAAAACGATTGCATTATGGTTTTTCGATGCAAGAGCCAACTAGCGACAGGAAATTGAACTAACCATAGCCGAAGGAACAACGAGAAAAAGAAAGGTAAGAATATATTTTAAATACAACTACAGAAATGCTCATTTGAATCTCATAATATAGTAGTACCTCAACGTACAATTAAAAAATATATAACGTCTATATTTTACAAAGAATTAAATGTAATTGAAAATAATAATATATTATATAGGTTAGGTTCTGTTCTTATGTATACGTGTTGTATTTTAAGATTAACTTTTGTTTTTAACGTTTTAAGTTTTTTTATTAGAAAATTTAATTAAAGATAAACTTAAAACCTGACCTTTAAGGCTAACTATTCAATACGAGGATAACCTGTATAATTCCAAAATATACCTTTATTTTTTATTAGTTTTAATTTTGATACTTAAGTCTTGAATAATATTTGACAGAGCATCATTTATTAGTATTTTTTACGTTTTACTCAGTTTATTGAGACCTACCGGCATTTTATACTGTCTGTAATACTGATTTTGATTAACTAATTTATACATGCTCATAATAAATGTATCAGTAGATAATACTGTTTTATAATTCTATTTTTAGGTAGTGTTAAAATGAAAGGCAAAAGAAACAAGGACTCTTTAAGAAGGATTGTGTCTTATCTAAAAGTTGAATGGATTTATATTAACGTCTTGAGGTATGTCCATATTTAATAATGTTTTCTGACATTAGTTAATGATCATCGAAAAAACTTTAGTTTGATTTCCACTTGATTTTCCATACTATATTTTTGTAATTCTGTTGCACTACATACTTCCTCTTGTCTTTACTAACATTTCATACTATTTTAAAAGTTTTACAACAAATCTTATATTTTGTGGAAAAACTGCACTTAAATAGCATGAAATATTTTCAAAGTACTATAGAAACAACAGTGCGCATGCGCCAGAGTCCATAGAGCCAGCGATAACCCACAATCGAACCACATATCGATTATCATCCTCGATTACTATCTGTCGCTATGAAATTTAAATGACCAATATTTGCAATAAACCCCAAATCTATGTTAAAAAAATACGGTAATAATATTACAATTACCAAACGTGTATAAAAAAGGTGTGTATTGTACATTGCGTAATCCCTCCCCTACACGCTGATCCGACCAGCGATAACCCCAAACAGCGATTTTAGAAAAATCATTAGACTAAGTAATATACTCTGTGGAGGAAATAGCAGTTATCATTACAATATTCTATAACAGTTGTCATAATATTGTGATTTGAATATTTAAATAAATACTTCAAAATTGTCTAATAATGTTATAAAAATTGTTGAAAAAGGTAAAAAATTAAAAATATTAGTAAATACAGAAGAAAGAGCTATAATTTACATGTATATAACTGAAAAATCAAGCGCTAGTAGAAGTGCAGTTGAGGCCATGATATTTTTTATTAATTATTAAATATTTATTTACATATGCAATGATTTCTTTTCAAAGTTCTACAAGAATTACAGTGTGACATGACTCGAGATGCTTAATGTAACTTCACAATATGTCAGTAAAAGTAGAGTTACCAACATTTGCCAATTAATTTCCACACATAATTAATGAAATTAACTTGATTTTGTTATGTTCTGATGGACAGGTTAGTGTACATCAGATTAATGTACACTTAATTAAATATTGTGCACATAATTTATTTTGTTACATTAGGAAGGGAAGTTTTGTGTAATCCATTTCTAATAAATTTTGGGATTTTATTGTGAAGGTTGATCCCATCAGTTTTCATAGCTACGTGGTTCCATCTAGTGTCTACTTTATCAAAATTTGCACATGCGCAGCGTTATTCTGTTAGTACTCTGAAAATTTATTGTGGAAATCACAATAAAGATTTTACAAATTTTCTAAGTCCACGTAATCACTATGTACTTATCAGCTTAAGGCTCACGAATTTAATGCCTTGATTTTTTAAGTTTGTTGTAAACTGTAGTTCTTCTTCTATATTATAATTTTTTATATCTAACGTCTTCAAACATTTTTATAAATTATTTGACATTTTTTTATTTATTTAAATATGCAAAACACTAACATTATGATGATCGTGTAACAATAAGTGATCTGTTGCTATTTTCTCCCCAGTGATATTACTTGTCATTTTTTCTCTCTCTTCCATTTTTTCCCCTTTTGCTGGTTGCAACGATGTTAGGAAGAGATAAGTTAGTCCATTTTAATAACGTTTGGGATTTGAATTTTATTAATTTTATTTTTTTATAGGTTTGGGGATTTATTGCAAAGATTGGTCATTCAAATTTCACAGCGACGTTCTGCCATCTGGCAAAAGCTGTATAAACTTTAGCACAATATCGATAATAATCTATGTGTGGTGAGCAGTGATAATATGTGGTTCAATGGTGGGTTATCACAGACTCTATAAACTCTGGCACATGCGCATTGTTGGGTAAGAAACTGCTGTTTCTGCTAAATACAAATATTTGCTAGACATTGTAACATGCTACTGAGGGATGTTTAATGCTCGTGGATTGATCCGAGACTTTTTTACTCTCTCAGTAATGATAATAACTAATATAAGACAATATCAGAATTATAATAAAAATTATTTGTTTCCAGGGTGTGTAAGTCCAATGAAGAGTGCTGATGCAGTAAAATGGATGACAGCTTTAAATTAATGTAATGTTATTAAATAAAAATTTATTAAGCATGTAATGTATATTATTAAAATCATTAAATTTATCCTCTCTGAAGATGTTCCATATTCATCACTAATTCTGCTTCTTTTTCATGAAAGTGCTTACATGTGGGACGTTCAGTAAATGATGCACATAATTTTAGTTCTTCATTATCTTTCATTGGAAATGACAAACTTTACAGAACATATATATTCAATCATTCCTTTATAATGTCATTTTTTCCAACAGATGGCTGTGATGAATTTTAGTTTTAAAAATGCCAGTTGCTCATGAAACACGTTCAAAGCATAGATCTGTGATTGAAGATCAGGAGGATCTGACAGTCTTCATTCTACCGCTACACATCAACCCAAACAACCGATAGTACTCCTATCCTTGCTTGATTGTCATATGCATTTCGTAAGTGTCTGTGAATGTTTGAAATGGTCTGCTGTTCTGCCGAAAGAAATTCAATCATGTCTCTCTGAATGTACATGTTTTGTAAGCAGCCACCATTTTAAAATTAAAGTACATTGCAATTATTTGTCGGAAAACAATGAAACTTCATGATGTTATAAAGGAAGGATTGAAGATATATTCTGTAAAGTTTCATTCATTTCCAATGGAATCAATCGAGAACTAAAATTATGTGCATTAATTATTGAATGACAGTGAGTTTTCATTTAAACACAACCTCAAGTGTCCTTTAGAGTGATAAAGTTCAATCTGTTTCCCTCGTCAACAACCATGACATTTCCTTATAAATTTTTGTTTGTTGATTTCTGAAAAGATATACAAATCTTCTATACAAACACTTTTCCTTTAGCATGCATAGGATTAAGAATGGGAATGATGTTTTCAAAATATATTAAGAGCATAGGATCATACTTTTAGAGGTAAGGTAAGTTTCTGATTCATTTTTTTTTTCTTCAGAATCCTTCCATGTTGACTTGTCCCTACTATCAACTTTCTCATTTTAATTCCAAAGGCATTTCTTATGTAAATTTGGTTGTTATTCAGTACCAGTGCCCATGTAGCATGATTCAATTTTTATAGCAATGAAATACTTAAGAAATCAGTACGACCAACTTTTAATTCCAAAGTATATGAATGTTCACTCGCTTCATTTTGTTAGGTTGCAATGGGACAAGTTAGTGTACACCAGATTAGTTTATTAAATAATAGGCATGTAATTTATTTTGTTCGGTTGTGAAGGAGCATGTTAGTGTACATCCATTTCTTATAAACATGTACGGAAGGTTGGTCATACCAATTTTATAGACATGTGGTTTCATCTGGCGAGAATTCCATAAATGCTTTTCGCATGCATACTGCTATTCTGTCAAACTTAGAAAAATCATTGGTTGAGTTATTGTACAATTTCTCCCTCCTCCCAATACTGCTTGATGATTGCCCACATTGGTCTTAAATTTAAAAAGATAAACCTAAATAATTTGCACTAACATTATATTTCTCCTTTAGTCTAATTTATTATTATAAGGTATTAATTATGTTCTGTATGGCAAATGTAGCAAAAAACATTGCACTTCTAATGTATAAACTGGCTGAACATTACCTTATCCTTGATTTTTCAGTTTATTTTTGTAAACTGTAAATTACTCATCCTAACCTTTTTTAATATTATTAGTTTGGCTGATATTTGAAAAAAAAAAGGTGATTTCCGAGATTTATTAAAACTTCATGTCGCTTGTGATAATGGGTGGATTTCTGTTCTCAAATTTGCATATTATGTCATTTAAAAACATGTTAATCCATCTTTTTCTGATATGTGGATTAATTTAAATCCAATTATAATCATAAATGTAAACATGGCTATATTAAGAAGAAATGGTTTTCAATGTGCCATTTTTAAATTGTTTCCTGATGTCAATATTATTAAACTATAGAAATTATTTAATATATGTACGAAATTACTGCACTTTATATTTGTACCTTTCGTCTAGAATAGGTTGTTTTAATATTTCTAGATAAAAAATAACTCACCTTAATATTGAAGAGACTAAAGCTGAGAGATTACACGTAACATTACCTAAGTTTCACCAAACTGAATTTTTGTTCATTTGAACAATTGAGATTGAGTGAAATCCTAGGTTGACAACACTTAAATAAGGATAAAGTTTCCATTAAATGCAGTGATAAATTTTTCAAAGTCCCAGACAGACACCATGTGCATGCGCCAACAAATGCAAAGTTGTTTACACTATGGAATCACGCGATGCTGCCAACATATACACAATATTTAATGAACCTAATGCAATTTAAGCACTCTAACCTGTGAAAGAATGCAAAGTGAAATTGTGAAGAACATACTCTATGTTGGCTGCATTGGAACATGTATTGTGTATATTCGTTGAATTTAATATGCTATCACGTCATTATGTTACATATGTAGTTAAATATCATAGGAAAATATATTGAAATCATTAGAAAAAATGTAAAATTTATTGTAAGTGGTGATAAATAATTTGAGAATAAAACCCTGTTGGCGCATGCGGTGGTGTCTGCCTGGACTTAGAAAAAATTGTCACTGCACTCAATGGAAACTTCAGCACTTAAGTAATATACGAAATTCTCCTTTTGAAGCTTCTCCCTTCTCACGCTAATGGAACAGACTTTACTGTAATTTTTTGTTTGTTTTTATTTTATAATATAGAACATGAGATTGAAATACATGTGGGTACAGATACGTGTTACTGTTCTTTGTAATCACACACACGAGAATTTAATTTTAATGTCATTCTTCAAGATTTACAAAATAAATATCTCAATGTATGGAATTTTAAAATATATTTTACACACAGAACTTATCACAACCACTTTTTTCTAATAACACGGTCTTGCATCAAGAAGGTAGATTTTTGTTGTCCTTGCATAACCAAACAGCTTTCGTTGCTCATAACCTAAAACATAAAAATGCCATAATATTAACTACATTATCCAATTTCACATTAAAGAATTCAAGTTATCAACAAGACTATACTATAGGCTAAAATAATAATTGAAAATAGTTATAACTTTAAATAAATTGATCTCAAAATTAAGTTGCATAAATTTAGGCCTAAATGATAAAAGTAATGCAATATTTTATTCAATGCAGAAAACATTACATTATTTTTAACTATGCTGGTTAATTTATAAATGCAGAAAACATTACTTATTTTTAACTATACTGGTTTAATTTATAGGTCACTATTCAAAACATTTAAGAAATTATGAGAAACTTACCTGAAATTTTATACGTGAAAATCCACATCTCGATCAAGGTTAATAATACCAGATTTATATGGAATCCCACATCCACTTAATAAAATAATGGAGTACGCTTTTTCCGAATCTTCTTCCCGCCTTTAATTTCCTTATATCGAAGCACATTTTATTGTTATCCTTGAGAACGAAGATAAATACGAAAATGTAACCGCCATATTTGACACACCTCCATCCAGGTATGCTGACGTAAACAAATATGGCGGATCCTCCGAACGATGTTCGGGACCGAGACATGGGTAGGTTTTTCGATTTGTTATTAGAAACCAAAAAGTTACGACTTCGATCAAAACTTGAGAACAGAAATCCACCCGATGTTTCACAACAAAACTCGGAATATCCTATAAAAATCGAGGTATGTATTATCAAAAATCAGCGAAATCCGACCTTTAGAGGTGGGAGTTTACCTGAAACTTGAAATTTAAAATTTACTCTAGCAACCGCCATGTTTGATTCGTCGCAGTGTATACCAAATAATTAATTAACCCTCAGTATTTAATTTATTTAGGCGTAGAAGCGCACGCTGGGTATTAGCTAGTAATATTATAATAAATCATATAAATAATGGATTTAAGACCATGAGGTCTTCTTTTCCATTTCTCGAGGCTTAAATGATACCGATATTAACAATTATGAATAATCTACATTTAAATTATTAATAGACCTACAGAATATACAGATGATGAGAGCCCAAAATGTATTAAAATACTATTGTTATTATTATTATTATTATTATTATTATTATTATTATTATTATTATTATTATTGTCGGCCGCGATGGACTAGTGGTTATGCTCCTTGCCACTGGTCCCGAGGGTCGCGGGTTCAAACCCGGCCGGGGTCGATGATTTTTAGGACGGAAAAATCCAAGGAAAAGTCCTCGGAGGGACTTTAAGCCGTGGGTCCCTAGTCCGAAGATTTTCAAGCCTGAATGAAAAGGCCTCTAAACAAAATTTACCGAATTTTCCCGTCCTAGTACTACCTTGGTTTCCTAGATGTCAGTATGAGGCGGAACGCTGACCACGGACCACTCAGAATGACATCTATACGAAAACAAGTGCAACTAAATTAGTATGGTTCAAATTCTTCCCTGTAGGGGGAGAGCGCCTAAATCTCTGTTAAGGGATAACATGGGCTTACGAAAAAAAATATTATTATTAATTACCTATAATTTGATTAAATTCACCCTTAGCCCTTTAGTAAGTTGTGAGAAGTTTGGTTTTCCCTTGCATAATCCAGTATTTAATATTTCTTGTAAAATTGCATTATAAATATAACATGAAAAGTGTGGGGTACTCTATATCATTTAATATATTTGATAATAAACAAATATTGGCAAAAGTAAAGTCTCTAACAAGAAAACGTAAAAACCACAAAAAGCACCCCACGCTTTTGATGGTAAAATTTTTTTTTCTTGTAGATAACTCTAGTTTTATTCTAGATGTGTTGGAGATGATTTTTTTTTGTTGACCACTTTAATTGTATCCCAAGCGTGTTGGAAATTAAAATTATTTTTCATTTTTTAGTTCGGTTTTCTAATAAACCGTGTTGTTTTAGTTTTTTTTAACTATTATTTATTTTAATTCAAGATGGTTTGTAAAATGAATTCTGTTCATTAAAAGAAAGATCTTGGAGAATTTAGAATTAACTATTTTTCCCGCCTAGAATGAATTCATTGAACTTGCAATGGATATCAGGCAGTAGGCTGGTTAAAAATAACGGGATATTTTGTGAGGATTCAATAGTTTCTCGCGGAACAAACGTGTTTGCAATGTGAAAAGTCTTTTGGTAAATAAAAGTAGATAGTGTTTTTAAAAGAAATCGGAATTGAAACTAGACTCTTCAGGATTTTTTAATTATACAAATTGTATAAATGTAGACGTAAGAAGGTGAAGATGCCAAAAAAAAAAAAAAAAAAAACTGTTAAGACCTTAAAAAGGCTAAAAAAAAAAAAGAAGAGAGAGACCAATAACCCAAAAAAGTCTAAAAAGGACAAATAAAACCCCCATTTGTTTGGCCTACAATGACCCAAAATATATACATATACATTAAGTTGGGCATCCACAGCTGTGGTATCGAGGTAGCGTGCTGCCTTGTCATGCAGCGGGGCTCGAGTTCGATCCCCGGTCAGGACAGTTTTTCTGGGTGAGGTTTTTATCAGGGTTTTTCCTCATCTGTAAGACAAATGTCAGGAAAACTTTAAGGCCCAAAACGCTCCACGAAATCATATGACCATCGCAATCATCATCATTCATATTCATCTTAGATTAAGCTTCGGATTAGGGACTCTCCTGGCGCACCACTATCATAATATCTCATCATATCATCGGGGATACGTAACCCCGCCTTCTAGATGCCCCCTTCAGAAGTGGGTTACAAGTACGCCATGCCAGTAGAGAGCATCAGGAATGTCAAAAGACAACCTGGGGCATTTGCAAAAAAAAAAATAGTTGGGCCTCGTCTTCATACATGAAATTAAAAAAAAAAGTAGGATTTTTCCTAGACTTTGGAGCCCTAGTTATAGATTTCTGCCTGAAAATCTGATTCAATATAATAGTAATTTCTCAGCAGCTTTCTTAATAACGTATTTATACCACTCAACGACACTTTCAAATGGTTACCAGGTGCCTCAATTAAACCAAGAATGCCCACAACATTTCAATTACATGAAGTTATGGAAGTATAAGGCTTGAGTGGAAATCATATTCACCAATATTAAATCCTCTTACAGTAGATTAAAAAAAAAAGTTTTGTCTGCTAGGTTTGACGATGACAAACTCGTTCATTTGCACAAAGCCTTTTATAAAAATATTAATTTAATTTTACCTTCTATAAAGAGCTTTGGGGCATGACAACTTCCACAAGTTCGGGAATTAAATTGAGGACAGAAGCCAGCCCAAAACCATCCCATCAATGACAGTAATAGGTACAAAGTTCGTGTGTCGTTTGAAGTAGAGCTTATTATATGTGGAATGAAAACACTTGAAAATACCATCCGGCCCCATAACATATTCTATTAATAGAGTAACCATGAAATATCCAGTTTCATCAAGTATTTTTCTTGTTTACTTAAAAGTGTGCCGTTTAAATCAAATTCGTTTAAAAGTTTATTTTATAACTTCACTATAAGTTGCGAAACATTAATATGAACTAAAAATATAAAATATAAATAAAATCCTTAACTCGTGTCTAACGTACGATCAGGTTGAGGGATGAGATGAGACGAAGCCCCTAGATTTTATAGAAGTCTATGAATGACAAGGTTGCCGGGCGACCACGCCTGGCGCAGCGTCCAAGGGCCAATGAAAGAAATGAAATGAAATGGATGAGAGGAGTGTGGAGAAAAGATGGAATGAAATTTGTGGCAGGGGGAAAGGGAGAAACCCGAGAAAAACTTTCCCTAGCTCAGTTTCGTCCACCACAAAATCCACATGGAATGGCCGAAACTCGATCTTGACACCCCAGCGGTGAAAGGCGAACATATCGTAGCCACCAAAAAAAAAAAAGTTGTCTCGAGTTTTCTGCGGAAAACAAGAAACGTTTCTTCAATCATACTTAATCTGCGAAAATCTACAATATAAAACACACACGCACAAACACATCCATATATATATATATATATATATATATATATATATATATATACATATACATATATATATATATACATATATATATATATATACATACACATCATAAATTCTGGAAATGCGAGCTATTATGCATCAGGAACTCTTGACGTCCCAACTCCTTTCCAAAAAAAAAAAAAAAAAAAAAAAAAAGGTTAAACTCAAAAAATATATAAATCTGTTATTCTACCAGTTATATTACATGGATGCGAAACATGGCCCCTTACTTTAAGGGAGGAAAGGAGATTACCATTTTCCCTGCGATTCTTCTTAATTGCAGTTATCTTTTTAATTTTTGATGTAGAAATTGCTCTACTCCTTCCTATAACAATTATTATAATAAGTTCCAGTATAAAATCATGACTAATTATTAGTCTTATATTTTTGATAATCCTAGTTATTTGAGAATAAAGTTCTTAGGAAAATGTTTGGACCAAAGAGAGATGAACAGAGAAGTGAGTGGAGAAGACTTGATATCAATGAACTAAATCGTCTTTATAGGAAGTCAGATATAATTATAACAGTCAAGTCTCGTAGACTGCGGTGGGCAGAACATATGGCACGAATGGGTGCATGGAAGTTTCTTGTAGGAAAACCAAAGGGAAAACGTCCAGTTGGTAGACCAAGAATGAGGTGGCAGAATAACATTAACCATGTTTTGAAGGAAGTAGATTATACAGGGAATGATTGGAAAACATTAGCTCAGGATAGGGATATATGGAGAGCTTAGGAAAATGTTTGGACCAAAGAGAGATGAACAGAGAAGTGAGTGGAGAAGACTTGATATCAATGAACTAAATCGTCTTTATAGGAAGTCAGATATAATTATAACAGTCAAGTCTCGTAGACTGCGGTGGGCAGAACATATGGCACGAATGGGTGCATGGAAGTTTCTTGTAGGAAAACCAAAGGGAAAACGTCCAGTTGGTAGACCAAGAATGAGGTGGCAGAATAACATTAACCATGTTTTGAAGGAAGTAGATTATACAGGGAATGATTGGAAAACATTAGCTCAGGATAGGGATATATGGAGAGCTTATGTCCGTGCAGCCATGAACCTACGGGTTCGATAGTGCCAGTTAGTAAGTAAATTGGCCTCACGAGGACGATTTCGGATTCTACAGTCCAATTAAAATTCTTATTCAGCTAATAACCGAAGCAGTGACGTCTAAGATGACACGTTAACCAAATATAAGCTCATATATACGGTATATCAGATAAGTAATTTTGTAATTTTAATCTTCAATATGTCCACCGCTATGGTCTCGAGGTAGCGTGCTGCCTTGTCACGCAGCGGGCCCGGGTTCGATCCCCGGTCGGGGCAGTTTTTCTGGGTGAGGTTTTATCGGGGTTTTTCCTCACCTGTAAGACAAATGTCATGAAAACTTTAAGGCCCAAACGGTCCCCGAAATCATATGGCCAACATCATCACCCTTATCATTATCATCATCATCATCATCATCATCATCATATCCTTCATCGGTGTGGAAAGCAACGGGAAGCTACCATACCAACAATTCCTTAGTAAAGCTGCAAAACAGAGCATGAAAATGCCATGATTGCAGTGAAAGACCTGCCCTCGGGCAGAATTACTGTGGATGGAATCTTCAATATGAAATAAATGTGACTTTATGTACAGAATGATATGTATTTATGCCATGACTTAATTAAAACTATTCTAACATATAATTTGTTACCCACCAAACCACGTACAAATGCATACACATATATTGTGCACGAGGGTGCAATGGACAGGGTGTGCAGGAAACAGCCCTTTCAAATGGACCATACAAAGCAAGCCGCGGAATGATTGGGGTTGACCAAGCAAGTAACATCGTTTAAGACGATCAAATTGTGACAAAGGCTCAATAACTAAACAGCCGACCGTCGTCCTCATCCCCCGAGCTCTTGAATTAAAGGCTTTCTCAACAAAGAGGGGGAGGGGGTTAAGAGGGTTTGGTTACTCTGAAGCTATTCTTTTTCAATTAATTGTGAAGGAGGCATTATTAGCTTGCGGCCAGCATGCTGCCTTCTAACATTTATTAGCACTTCTCAATGGTGCGAGTTCAGTAAATGGAAGAGCACACAATTCGTAAACATCACATTATACCCTTATTTGAAGTTATTTTACAAGAGGCTGGTGTAAATAGTACTCCACTCTCTCTCTCTCTCTCTCTCTCTCTCTCTCTCTCTCTCTCTCTCTCTCTTCTCTCTCTCTCTCTCTTCGTTTACTAATGAACTCAAAAAATAAGAGGAAAACACTACATGGTGTTCCGGAATTTGCAGGAAATATGATCTAAATCGAAAATTTCCCGATCGAGTATTCCAAGGCTATATAGTCTTGGTGTTCTACCAAAAATATTTTAAAAAATTGAAATTTTGAAAACTGCAAACATTCAGTATAGAAGGTGTGTCCGGGGTTTCTAATGCAGAAAATCCTGTCTAAATCGAAAATTTCCCTTAAGTATTCCAAGGCTAGACTTGGTGTTATTACAAAAAAGTAAACAATTTTCGAAATTTTGAAAACTGTAAAAATTGGGTCTAGGGGATATGTCCGGGATTTCTAATGCAGAAAATTCGGTCTAAATCCAAAATTCCTGACCTAGTATTCTTAAGCTATACAGTAGTATTGGCATTCTTACCAAAAATGTAAAAAAAATCGAAATTTTGAAAACAGCAAGAATTGGGTCTAGATAGCATGTCCAGGATTTCTAATGCAAAAAATCCTGTCTAAATCCAAATTTTTTCTAATCGAGTATTCCAAGTATTTCAAATATTCGAGTCTTGGTCTTCAATTTATAGTAGAATCCAGGCTTTCACGGCCGGTAGTCGTTATATTAAAAGATTCCCGACTATAGGGTCATGGTTCATAACTGGTGATTCTGCCAGACGTGTCTCCCTCGCCACTGAACATCCCCTCCGTATAATTAGAAGTATATGTAGAGAAATAACGGTTTGTCGTTTAGGTTCTACGTTATCTTTTTTTTTTAATTCTATGCTGTAAAATTTGAAAATGTACAGATATGTCTTTATTTAAATAATCATTCAATTACTATAATGGAGAAAAAATCAAATCATGCGCATACATAGTATCTTGTTCGATTTATCGTGCAAAATATCAGATGTTTCCCATTATGTTAGTGTAAGTAATTACTCTATGATGCAAGTGATTTTAAAGTATATGTGCATGCGAGTATTAAAATCTTGCAAGGAATGTTAACACACAATGTAAAATTATTCATTAAAATAAACAAGAAGAAATTAAATACTTTTTAAAATAATAAATTCTCTTTAAACTAAGAAAAAATCTTACGAATTGTATTTCATTAGTTTAGAGTACGCAAATAAAATGTTCCCGTAATACGTAGATGCGATTGACGCAATTCAGGGCTTTCTTTTAAAATAATTAAAACAACGAAAGAGAACAATGTTTTTGGAATACATAAAAAGTAATTACAATCCGTATCGTATCTAGGGAATATGGAATAATCTCGAAAATTGCAGTACGACCAGTAAGCGCCGAGGTTTGAACCTGGAATTCTCTTCATTGAGAGTCCCGTGGTAGACAATATTACAATGGAAAGTAATATTCCATTTGCTATTGTTTATAGAGATGATACTGGTAAGGAAGATGACAGACAGGGACAGTGTTTGTTGCGTTGCGAGGGTGGAATCGATGTGACAGAACAATAGATGCGCGCATGTAGGGAGGGTTGCAGACGATTCATGCTCCAAGACGACGACCAAGAAGAAGGAAAAAATTATCTTCCTTCTTTTGTCATGGGCAGACATAGTCTGCTTTATAGATCGGTGGGCAGCTGGAACAGATAGCTCATAAGACGGAAATCTATACTCCCAACAACATCGGATTACAGCTAACAAATTATATTATTATTATTATTATTATTATTATTATTATTATTATTATTATTACTATAGTTCATTCACAGTCTGTTGTGGATATATGCATTCTGTTTTCTCAAATTAACAACAACAATATTATTATTATTATTATTATTATTATTATTATTATTAACTAACTCACTGGTTCTATCGAATCCATAGGTTCATGCCAGCACGGATATAAGCTCTCCTTACATCCCTATCGTGAGCTGTTTCCCAATCATCTCCTGTATAATCTACTTCTCTCAAATCATGGATGTTATTCTCCCACCTCATTCTTGGTCTACCAACTGAGCGTTTTCCCTCTGGTTTTTTTACAAGAAGCTTCCATGCACCTCTTTCATCCCCCCAAACGTGCCACATGTCCTGCCTAACGCAGTCTACGAGACTTAACTGTTCTTATTATATTTCGCGTCCTATACATACATTGTAGCTCACTATTATGTAGTTTTCTCCATTCACCTGTCTGTTCATCTGTTTTAGGCCCAAACATTTTCCTAAGAACTTTATTCTCAGATACTTGTAATCTTGTTTCCTCCCTTAAAGTAAGAGTCTGTGTTTCGCATCCATATAACGTATCTGGGAGAATAACTGTTTTATATATCTCCAGTTTAACGTTTTTTTAAAGGAGTTGGGACGTCAAGAGTCCCTGTAATGTATAACAGCACGCATTTCCAGAATTGAGCCTATGTTTAATTTCTTTGTGCATCTCATTCCTATTTATAATTATTATTCCTAGATACTTGAAAATTATTATTATTATTATTATTATATTAATATTAATATTACTCTTAAGTAAATACTATTTGGTCTACAGGAGACTATAATAATCCAAGTAATTTTTTTAAGTCCATAGGTGACTACCGTAATATTCAAATAACATTTCTGCTGAACTTCCTTTCTATACACCCAATATATTTTATTATTTCAATTCACTTTATTGAGTAACTATCTCGTGTTCTCTTAAAAATTCCAAAATGACTCAGTCGATCCGAATAATAAATTAACGTCATGCCTGATACATAGAGAACACATCACGCACGGTACAGATATGTTGATCAAAGAGAAAATTTGTTATGCCTCACAGCAAATAACATGTAACGACTCATCTTCAATTTATTCTAAACTCATATCCCCGTTAAAAACTGCTAAAAACAGAGAATATATTACTCACTTTAAATGTGTCGGCACCGATATAGTACTATTCTAAAATTAAATTATACTATTTTTTAAAAAATGAAGCATAAAATGCGAGAACAAACAATACTTAGCCTAACTCTGTGCCACACATTACAAAGATGGCCTATTTATATAATAATCTTTACAGGATGGTGAAAAATGGCTTTTACACCAATTGAGGGATAAAAGAGGGGGCCAAAATGAACAATTTTTATACGCATCGACCTTTTAACCACTTGGGACGCAAATACGATGAATCGGTCAGAAGAAAAATGGAAAACGAAAGTATGGATTGGATTCAGATATAGCTAAGGAGAGGGATGAAACGTCTAGTAGTCCATGTAACGGCACTCTTTAAATGCTCAATTTTTTTATCCAAATGCCCCAGGTTGTCATTTCGACATTTATGGAATTCTCTCTTGGCATGGCGTACTTATAACCCACTTCTGAGGTTGGTGCGCCTGGAAGGCGGAGTTACGCTGCCCCTATATGAGAGTTGATGATGGTAATGATGCGCCAGGAGAGGCCTTAAACTAAACTTAAGTTAATCATGCGAATATGATATTGATGATAACAATGCCAGATGATGTTCGGGAACCGTTTGGGCCTTAAAGTTTCCTGACATTTATCTTACAGGGGAGGAAAAACCCCGAAAAAAACCTCATCCAAGAAACTTGTGCCCGCTGCGTGACAAGGCAGCAGCGCTACCTCGAGACCACAGCGGTGGACAAATTCTCAGATATTTGTACTTGTATTATCTTATTATCTCGATTCAAAGATGGGGTACGAAGGAGGATAAATTTTGTTAAAACGTTTTTAATTTTTAGATCCGAGTCCCGCGGATTCACACTCCTGCAGTTTAGTTCCCTCAAAATTTCATCGTCCCGGGCAAGATTTGAATTAGTGAACAGAATTAGATACATATAATACCGGAATCTAACAAAGTCTTAGTGAATTCGACATCGAAACTCCAAATTTCCAAAGCAAAGAACAAAGAAGTTTAAATGTGGCCTCTATTAGTAGTAGGAGTAGTAGTAGTAGTAGTAGTAGTAGTAGTAGTAGTAGTAGTAGTAGTAGTAGTAGTGGTCCTGGTCATTCCACTGGGAAGCATAAGGCCTTGATAAAACCTCGGCAACGCACTCTGATGTTTGCCAATGCGTTAATTTCATTCCAACTCATCCCTGCATGTTCGCTTCATCCCTGATGGTATTACTCCATGTTGCCCTAGGTATTCCTGTTCGCCTTCTCAATGCTTGAGGATTCCAATAAAATGTCATTTTTGTGATGTTGTCATTCCGTCTCCTTAACACATGACCAACCAATTTCCATTTTCTAAATTTGATTTATTTACAAATTTCATTTTGATTCGTTCTTCTCCAAAATTCTTTATTTATTATAATCTTCTGGCCACCTTATACCCAAGATATTTCTCAAGCAACGATTTACAAAAATTTGCAATTTCTTTCCAATTTGTTTTATAGCTTTCCAAGTTTCACAGCCGTATAATAAAATCGATTTCACATTTGAATTAAATAATCTTGGCTTCTATTAATGATTAGGCAATAAAAAGTTTTTATTAATAGCGAATTCTGCAACTTTTTACATTTAAGAGTGAGTTTCTATCGGAACGGGTCGCGTTTTTGTAACACACTCTGTTTTCTCCCCTTCAGTTGATATTACACAGAAGTACAAAAGGGACAATGGATAAGAATTTCACCCTCACGAGAAGGCATCAGCAAGATGAGAATTGTGAGATATCGAGAATGCCTTATCACCCACTGCGTACCCATACATTCGTATTATCACATGCAATCTCTGCGCACAAGCAATATATCCAATCTATCATATGCACGATCTCATGGCGTGCAAGGGGGAGTCTATGGCTCGTATCCCGGGTCGGGGCATGCGGATGTCATTTTATGACGTAAGGGCGTGGTTTTATACATGATCTCGCCATGCGGTCCATGCAGCTAGCCAAAAACACTCCATGTTACAAGAGTTGCGTTGTTATTATTAAAAAGGGTACCAGTACACAATAAATCACTTTACAAGGAGTAGAGGGGATTCCACGGTACGCCTCTTTCCATATATACCGTGAAGGCATATAGTGTCCTCTTCCATACCGAACAGTTCATTTATCAAAATATACAAAAGTTTTAAAATCGCTAATTCCACACTAGTTACTAGTATATACAAAAAAGGGATCTGCACCACATTCTTGCCTATAATTACGTCCTTAGGTATTTAAAATCCTTCCGTTCTTAAAAATGTCTCTAATTTATATTAAGTCCTAAAAGTTTATTATATTTAATATTGCAGTTAATGATTTCACTCGTGATAAAATGGTTGAAAAACACACATGAATCATGGGGTCTCACAGTAAATTTACAAAAAAAAGAATATTTGGCAAAAGAAAGCAATGAAAGAGAAAATTTAATTTTGGAAGAAGGAATTCAAATAAAGCAAGTGAAAGAAACTAAATATTTGGGAATAATTATGCATAACATTGAAGGTATAGGCAAAGAGAACATACAGCATAGAATTGAACTGAGTAACAAAATAATATCGTCGTTAAATTCCATATATTGGGATAAGCATATTTCGAAATACACAAAAAATATACTGGTAAAACATTGGTGGAATCTGTTGCAATGTATGAAAGTGAGATATGGACAATCAATAAGAACTACAAGAATAGACTAACTGCTCTAGAAATGGATTATTTACGTAGAAGTGCCAGAAAGTCAAAATTAGAACATGTCACAAATAAGCAAATTAGAAACATAATGGAAGCAGAATAAAGCATAATTGAAAGAATTGAGAAGGAATTAAAATTGTTAGGATATATTTTAAGAATGGAAGATGAACGACGGCCGAAACTAATCAATGGCAACCGACAAGAAAGAAGAAAAGAGGGAGACCAAAGTTAACATGGAAGGAAAACATGAAGATAGTAATGCAAGCTAGAGGGCTAAAACATTGAAGATGTTTGGAGGTTTGGCACGGGATTACGGCAGCAGCTGTGAAAAACCGAAGATAGATAGACAGATTATTATTTTTGTAATTTATTGTATTTTTATTCTGTTCAATTTAATCATAATTATATTTTTAACTAGATTAATAACGAATGCTGCTTAATTATTAATCTTTAGGAATTATTTGAATAATGATCATATACAAATTGCATTTCATGATACAAAATTATGATTTTTATATTATTTTTTAAAACATCCTTTATGTTTGTACATCCCCTACTTGTCATGCATCAATAAAGAACCGAGATTTTCATCCCTACTTCAATAACCAAGGAAAATGATGAAAAACATGAACAACCCTCTTGGAAAGACAAAACATGAGAATAAGGAACAGTTTCTTGAGATTTTAAAGTGACATTTAGATTAATGTCGAGAAATCCGCCCTCGTATCTTCCCCAAGGCTCTCAAGTATCCTTCAATTCCCTATTTCCCCACCTTTTCCCATAGTCATTCGGAATTATGTAGATTTACTGCATATACCAAAGTTATGACAAATATTTCCATTTTAGTCTGGGAAATTCATATCCCTGCAGAGCTGTTTTTAACATTAGCTTACAATTTCGTTTCTTTTTTACATTTGTATTTATAATGAAAATTTACAGACCTCTACAAATAATTATGCAATAACCAGATATTATCAAATTTACAGACATTAAACGGTTTGAATGAGCTGGACATTTAGTAACAATTAGCGTTGGCTGAACTGTAAGTTTTAAATCAAACACATAATAAAAATTAAAAACTGGTATACAAAGATAGTGCACTGAATTACATATTCAGGATATTAGAACTGGAAATATGCTACAAAGATAAGACTAGCGTAAAATTCATAAGAAGGCCAAGAGACTGTCGGGCTAGTGACGATGGTAATGATATAGGCCTACATGCAAAGACGTGCTCTCATACATAATTTTAATAAATTTATATTTTCATTAAGAGGGGCTTTTGTTATTACCAACTTCTCTCAAAGAAAGTTAAACTGAAAATATATAAAACTGTTATTCTCTCAGTTATATTACAAATTTGTGAAACATGGGCACTTAATTTAAGGGACGTGAAAATATTACAAGTATACGAGAATAAACTTCTGAGGGAAATTTTTGGATCAAACAGAGATGAACAGACAGATGAATTGAGAAGTTAGGTACATGATCTTTATGGAAAACCAGATGCAATAAGTACAGTTAAGTCTCGTAGACTGCGATGGACAGAATCTGTGACACGAATGCGGAATGAAGGCTACTTGTAGGAAAACCAGAGGGGAAGCGCCCAGTAGATAGACTAAAAATGTAGTCCCAGAATAACATTAACCATGATTTGAGGGAGTTAAAACATACAGGACATAATTGGAAGATGTTGGCTCATGATATGGATGTATGGAGAGTTTATGTCCGCGTGGCCATCAATGTCAGGTTAGATAGTGCCAGTGAGTCTCATTTAATCAGGCTAAAAAAGTAACTATAGTTAAAGTATTTAATCTCACGTGATTAGGTAAAGTTAAAGGATCCCACTACAGGCCTCAGGAGGCCCTTGGGGTAGGAGGAGGTTAAAGCTCCCACTTTTTCTGGACAATCGGACAATTGACGTCAGCCGGATTGTCAGTCCTACGTGATGACCGCCTTTACCCCCAGAACAAGTGTCTGGTACTCATTTCGTTAGAGGCTGAGTCCACCCCAGGGACATAGTGATGCTAGAAGGTTTGGGTCAGTTTAAAAATCCTGACCCCACCGGACTCGAACCCTCAACCTTCCGGCTTATAGCGCAGTGCCTTAACCACTACACTATGTTATCATCACTAATATTTTTATCGCATTACATCGATGAAGAATTTTATAAATGACTGTACAAAAATTTCAAAATTTTTGAATATGTGTGTGTTTTGTGAATGTTGAAGAGTGCAAAATTATTCACTAATTTTTGTCAGATGCAAATTCAAAATAAAATATTCCTTTGATGCAGCTATTCTGAAAATATCGTACATCGATTCTGTCAAATTACCAACAATGACATATATGAAAGCAAGTTCGTTCATGATATGCACATTTTAGTTAGCTATTAGCAGTATTGGTACCTGTAGTATACTTGGATACGGTTCCTGGAGAGACATATTAGGGCCCATGAGTTAGTATTGCTAACTGCTAACATAAAAAACAGACCTGACATTGGCCTTTAACAATAAGATGTCTGACGTCTCGAGGCCACCGAAACAATGCATTATACACATTGATTATTCCAATACATGTGAACTTTAATACTTACGTTGTAACTTTAATAGTGGCAACTATTTATTTTTTATTTATTATATACAACTTTCCTCATTAGAGTATTGCCTGAAGGACAAAGTGGTACAGACAATTCATTTCTTTAATTGATGAAATACGTTTTGTAAATACATTGAAAAAAGTTTAAAATTGCAATAGAAGCATACACGCTATAAAGTAGAAATTTTGTAAATATGGTTTCTTAAAATTGAAATTGATCCTCTAATGGCGGCGATAGCAATTTTAGAAAGATACACCCTGTCCAAATCTAAGGAATTCCAAAATTTAGCTAAGAATCCTGGTATAGTACCTCTTGTCCTGTATATATTACTAGTATACGAACTACAGACCTGTGAAACTTATATAATCCTTCAATGTAGTACCCAGCATTGTCTACAACACGTTGTCAGCAATGTTAAGTCGTAGAATCCCTGTAGCAGCTCCTGTTTTCTAGATGTTTCTGGCAGACCGCCTTAATGCCAGCAGAATCTCGGGAACAGTCTGGAATCGAATGCCATGAAGTGGTTCCTTCATCTTAGGGATCAAATCATAATCACAGGGACTTAAGTCCGGTGAATGGGGGTAGATGGAAAAGCACCTCCCACTCCCGGCGATGGTACAGATCAGCAACAAGGTGTGCCATGTACGTCCGAGCAGTCCTGTACGTAATACCGTCTTTCCATATGCTTCCATAAGACCTTCATAACATTGTCGTGCTGTAAGGCCATGGTACATTGCATTTTCAACCAAGATCGCTGTTCCTGCTTTGTAAACAAGGCGAAACACAACAGCTTAGAGCGGCAACTCAGAGGAGACTTTCTCTTTCAAAAGCACGTGCGCTTTGAGACGTACGGACAAGTCCAGTTACTGTAAGATAGGTCAGAGATGTATTAATATGTGACACAAGTTACAACAATTAACTCCGTCTGGTTTCGCTTCTACAGCAGTGTTGCCACTATTTTTGTTACAACCCACGTATGCTTTAAAGTTCATTATTCCAACAATTATTCAGCTTTTACTGTCTCCATATTTAAAGGAGAATAACAAAATGGCTTAAATTTTTAATATAAACTATTCCATTATTACAAACCATTATTATACTATGCTTTTTTAAATTTAAACCGCAATGTAAACTCTTAAGTAATTTAAACATGCGCTACTGATTCATTTTTTTTAAATTCCAAAATGCTGAAGTTAGAAAATCAAATAAAAAATAATTATATGCCTGGAGAATATCATGTTTCAATTTCATTCTGTAATAATCATCGAAAGGAATATTTTAATTCACATCTTAAGAAAGTTTATGATTTCTTTTATGCTCCATTTCATTCCTCATTCCGTCTCGCAGACGAAGTTGCTCATTACACGGAATGCAAAACATTCATCATCTATTCAACATTTTAAAATACGTTTTTTTTTTTCCCAATATACTCATATAAAAATCTATACTTAATTTTCAGACTAATAATCTGGGTATGTTTGTAACTTTTTAGTTTTCTAAATGACTACAAGTCTTCAATATAGTTATTTTTAATGATTTTTCATCGATTACACTCGAAGTAATAAAAACATTAGAGTATGAAAATTTCATTCTACATTCGGAATTAAAATCTTCAGATTTGATTTGAATTCAATCCAAGTTAATCAGATTGTAAGCAGATTGTCTGTAATATAAATCTACAACTTTATTACATTTTCTTATATCCGTGAACAAATTTATTACGAATGCTAAGGTGACAATAAAATACAGATTTATGTTCAGGAATTATGTTGAAAACGTTAAAAATAGTTAAAATTTACGATGATATATAATAAGACAACGGGGGGGCCTCGCCGCAATCGTAGTGGTTAAAGCATTACGCTACAATCCGGAAAGTCGAGGATTCGAGTCACGGGGTAAGAATTTTTAAACTGACCCAAATCTTCGACCCTGGGGTCGACTCAGCCTCTAACTGAAATGAGTACCCGGCGCTTCTTCTGGGGAAAGCGGCCATCGCGCAGGGCTGACATAAAGTGCCGACTGTCTAAAAGGAGTAGGAGCCTTAACCTCCTACTACCCCAAGGGTCTCCTAAGGTCTGTAGTGGGATCACATAAAAAAGACTAGGAAGTAAATAATGCATTTTTATATTTACAAAGAATGTTTATAAAATGATAACTTTTAACAAATAGGTTTAGTTTTACTCTATCTAATTGCCTATTTGTCTCGACAGTCTCCGTGGAGTCAAACTCTGAACCCATATTTAACTGAAACTGAAATACATTTACCAACCAAGTGATGTTTCACCTTTTTTTTTCTTTTTTTTTTTTTGTATTAACAAAGAACAGTATTTAAAACTTGAATCGATTGATTGAATATTTCATCTAAACATTAAAAAATACACCATAGCATATTCTTTGTAATACAGAAGTCACATTTGAACAGTTTCCTTTTATTCCACTCAATACATAAAAAAAAACCGAATACATGAGCTTACAAGCAGCATATTAAAACGAACATATCAAATTAAATAAGAATACATCGTAACAAATGTTCATATTTTTCTGATATTATATGCACCATGTCCACCGCTGTGGTCTCGAGGTAGCGTATTGCCTTGTCACGCAGCGGGCCCGGGTTCGATCCCCGGAGGGGACAGTTTTTCTGGGTGAGGTTTTTATCGGGTTTTTCCTCACCTGTAACACAAATGTCAGGAAAACGTTAAGGCCCAAACGGTCCCCGAAATCATATGATCATCATCATCACCATCCTTCACCGGTGTTGAAAGCAACGGGAAGCTACCACACCTACAATTCCCTAGTAAAGCTGCAAAGGATAGCATGAAAATGCTATGATTGCAGTGAAAGACTTGCCCTCGGGCAGAATTAATATGGATGGATGGATATGCACCATAACTCACTCTAAATTTTCAATCTGTGGAAACGTATTCATTTGAATTCCAGTAAATTATAATTCTTGTACTAGCTACAAGAGATTCCAATTAAATTTACTGACGCTTGTTATAGCATATTATGTAATTTATTTCTCAATATAAATTTCTTGTAATTTTAGAGATACACCGTATGGTTGCTATTAACAATATTCAATTATTTATATTGTTTGTTATAATACTTTGTAATATTCGGTAAGATAAATCTAAATAATGGCAGAAAAATAAAGATACAAAATGGCAGATATACGCGGAACAGAAGAGTATAGACATAAGAAGTATTAAAAAAAGAAGGTCAATACAAACATATTGACAATTAGTTTGACTGATCGCGGATATAATTTTATAGGCCTACACATCATTTCCTTATTCTGATGACTATACTATGACCCTGGGGTAGACTCAACCTATAACGGAAATGAGAACCAGACGCTTGTTCTGGGGGTAAAGGCAGCCGTCACGCAGGGCTGACATCAAGTGCTGATTGTCTAGAAAATTTGGGCGTCTTAACCTCCTAGTACCCCACAGGCCTCCTAATGCCTGTAGTGGGACCTCTTTACTTTTACTTTACTTCTATACTGTCATAAGGATTAAAAACACTTGATTTAAAACAAATAAATTCTTGAATAGGCCTACTTTAATTAGGCCTATAATAGTTACTTTGAAAAATATGGGCGAGGATCCGCCTTCCAGAAATACACGAATATTTATATATGTAACCTTTGATTATACCAATTTTATTCTGAAGTCCTCAAATATTTCACCATGTATTCGAAAATATTTTAAGGTTTTATTAATTCACTTTTTTAACTGCATTCAACAGCCTCGTATATAATATAGGCTCTATAGATTTCCTCGACTAAAGCTTGCTGTTCTGAATATTTTTTCCAACACTACTTTGTGGAAATTGGTCAAGTGCGATAATTAAAATCTATCTGGTAAATGCAATTTTATACTTTTTCGCTGGACCACTCTCATGTGCTAGTGGTCAGCGTGTCTGACTACTGTTCAAGAGGTTCCGGGTTCGATTCCCGGTAAAACCTTGGGAATTTTTCCTTAAAGGAAATTATTCCTGTGGTTTACCAGGTCTGAAATTTAGGTTAATAACTCTCCTGATGCTTCATTATAATTTATCACCCATCACATCATCGGGGTAAAGTAACACAGGTGTCCAACCTAAGAAATAATAATCTTCTTCTTCTTCTTCTTCTTCACGGTTTAGGGTTATTTACTAGCCTGTTCCGGCTCCAAATTGCTGCTCTTTCCATCTGTTCCTTGGTCTTCCTAAACTTCTTCTTCCTCTTGGTGAATAGTTGTATGCAGCTTTTGGCATTCTATTCTCAGTCATCCTTGCCAAGTGTTCTTTCCAGTTTGTTCTGTATTTCTCTATTGTTGAGTTTAATTCCTCTATTTTTAGTTGTCTTATTTCTGTGTTATGTTTTTTGTCTGTTCTTTGATATCCTACTATTGGTCTGAGGAATCTCATTTCAGCAGCTTGTATCCTGGCAGATTGTTGTATTGTCACTGTCCACGTTTCGGATCCAAAAGTAATAATAATAATAATAATAATAATAATAATAATAATAATAATTGCGCACAATCGTGCAAAATTAATTAATTGGCGTATTGCGCTAATGACATTGTCACTTTGTAACACAATTCCAGATGATATCTTGCACACTTTAGTCCGCACAGTTTACATCTGCAACTGACTTCGATTTGATGGTGACATTCACACACACTTTGTGATGGAAGCCGTGGACTGCATAGCGGTTTATCTGGTGCCTTAGATCTTTATTTGGTCCACACCAGCTCCTTCCTATCTATCATGACAGGCGTACCGTAGAATTCTTCAGGAATTGCATCCCGCTTCCGTCTTCTCTCTTGCATCTGTTTTTGTAAGCTTTAGTGGATGGCAGGTAGAAGCGCATTCTGAGTTCTTCCAGGAAGAACTGTTCTCTTGCTACATAGACCTGTCTCGAGGGAGTGAATTTAGAGGCTGCTAGAATTTTCTTTAGATAGGAGGCCTTGACGCTTTCCCAGATTTTTAAGTCATTTATCTTCAGATGTTCCCAAACTATCTCTATCCCATATGCGATTATTGGCATTATTTCCAACCTAAGAAATGGATTAACGATTCCGCCAATGCCAAGGGAGAACGCCAGAAATGTCATAAAAGACAACTTAGTGGCATAAGATAAAACTAAATAAATAATAAACTTTTTGAGCTGAGTTCTTCATAAAAACGCACTTGTCAATGTAATGTATATTTGCCTCGTGATAGAGAGTACTATATATTAATTTGTATTTCGTAAACTAAGTGATTAGCGTATATTTTAATAAATGTTGTATGTTATGAACGTTTTGGAAATATCAAAGACTTTATAAACATTAAACCGATGTAGGTTTACAAACAACCATAAATACTTTCCTCATTTAAATAATTGAAATAAGTCAGGCCTCACAAAGATATATTAAAAGATGAAAAAGGAAAATCCAATTTTCTGACTGCTCATTTAAGCTGATAGCTGAAGGGAAGAGACAATGCATTAAGAAATGAAGATATAATACCTCCCATTTTGAGGTATTTCGGTTCATTTGTAAAGGAACAAAAGATAACTAATTATGTAGTCCATACCTACAAAAAGCTTCAATTTGTAAAATTAAAAAAGAGAGAATTGTTCGTATTGCATTTGGTTGGCTTTTCGTAAAAGGAAAGATGAAGAGGAAATCTCAAAGGAACGTTGTCTGATCATGTACTAGACTTAACAAAGAGTTAGGGGATGACAAAAGCTATTCATCACAACCCGTGATAAAAATGACGAAAAAGTATGTACAAACAAATGAACATCAAAATAAGCGTACATTAGAGATACGTCACTCACAATGTCTTTCTACAATCAAAAACATTTCCTTCACGATTAGAACAGAACGAAATGAATATATATATATATATATATATTCATTCCATAATAATGCCTCAAATTATTTTGCTATAATCATGGCATATAATTTGCTGATATTAATTTAAAAAATCATTAATTACAAAAAAAAATTAACACACGATTCATGTACTTTTATCTTTACATAATTATGCAAATACAACACAGGAAATGTATAGAAGATTACTTAGAAATAGGAAATACAATGATCATACACAAGTATATTTTATTTGACAACAACTTTCTCTAATTCTTTGTATACACTTTTTGGTTGTTCTATTATTATCTAAAGTTATAATTGTTGTAAAATAATATATATATATATATATATATATATATCTCGAGGTAGCGTGCTGCCTTGTCACGCAGCGGGCCCGGGTTTCAACTCCGGTCGGGATAGTTTTTCTGGGTGAGGTTTTTATCGGGGTTTTTCCTTACCTGTAAGACAAATGTCAGGAAAACTTTAAGGCCCAAACTGTTCCCGAATCATATGGCTATCATCATCAACATCATCATCCTTATTATCATCATCATCCTTCACAAGTGAGGAAAGCAACGGGAAGCTACCACACCTACAATTCCCTAGTAAAGCTGCAAGCATAGCATGAAAATGCTATGATTGCAGTGAAGGACCTGCCTTCGGGCAGAATTACTATGGATGGATAAATCCTTTATATTTATAAAGAATATTTATAATATTTTTAAGATCAAAATATTTTACTCTTTATACTGGGTTATTTAGATCTGACAATATAAAACATGTTAACATATTCAATGAAAGATAAGAAATATAAAATAATGAGACAAAAGTAGTGAAAACTGCACAATAAAGACGTGAAAGTAACATAACAATCACAATATGACAAAAATGACCTAATAATTTGAGTGCATGATATGAATTTATGTGCAAATTACAAATGAATGGATGCCTCAATTAAAAGATGACGTCATGCTGGGACCTAGATATAAATTATTATTTAAGAAGTGTATTGACAGAACATTATTTAAGACTCTCTTTGAGAATCGAAGACATTAGAGCCCACATTCAAAAATAGATGTGTAATAAGTAAAGTGATCCCACAACAGGCCCGGAGGCCCTTGGGGTAGTAGGAGGTTAAGGCTCCCACTTTTTCTAGACAATCGGCGCTTTACGTCAGCCGGGTTGTCAGTCCTGCGTGACGGCCGCCTTTACCCCCAGAACAAGCGCCTGGTACTCATTTCAGTTGGAGGCTGAGTCGACCCCAGGGCCATAGTGCCGCCAGAGGGTTTGGGTCAGTTTAAAAATCCTGACCCCAACGGGACTTGAACCCTCGACCCTCCGGCTTGTAGCTCAGTGCCTTAACCACTACGCTACGGCGTGCCCCCAATAGATGTGTAATAGCTCACAAATTATCAGAGAATTCTAATTTATAAGTTTCAGATCATTATATGTGCCACACATATTTTTTAATTCTCAAGAAATCTAGGCTCATGATTTTTACTCCCTGAAAAAAAAAAAACACTGATTCTGACCAGTTTTAATGCAGACACAAATGCGAGTAAGGACGTCACTAGGTCATGGTATATGCTACAGTAATAACATAAAAATAAATTAGATGTTTAACTGTTATACCATTGTCATATAGCTTTTTCTGCCTCTCATAACACTGAGAAATAATTGGAGAAGTTAAAACGTGAAAAATAACTGACTGCACAAAGAGTTCATAACGGCGTAAGCCATCTTTTAGCTCACATAGATTTTACTAGAAAAAGGTACGTAATGGAAACACATTAGAATGAAACATTCTACTTTGTTTGTCATTTTTTTGAGGTCGACTGCACATTCATGTTGCGCTTTACGTGTGCTGGAGCCCGCTTGATTACTGTCTAAATTTATGCTTTACTGATTTTTAGCTAGGTCAGCTTCCTGTCATATCTCCTTCTCTATACACACACACACATATACAACTGTACGCTTTAAACTTGCGGGGCTACAAATGAGGGAAGGGAAAGCAGAAATGTGATGAATCGGCTATCCTAATAGAGTTAGAAACGCCCCATATTCAATTCTCTTCTCTAAAACCTCTGTCGCACTCGGGAAAAAAAAGTCATTGCTAAAACCAACTTTTTTTTTGTGAGAAATGTTTTATTTTATAATTCAAGTTCTTCCTGGGTATATTGATTCGAAGCATGTTCCTGTTATCTTCCAACTAACCAACTCACTGGCTCTATCGAACCCATAGGTTCATGGCCTCGCGGACGTAAGCTCTTCATACATCCCTATCCTGATCTTATGTTTTCCAATCATCCCCTGCATAATATATTTGCCACAAAACATTGTTAATGTTATTCTTCTATCTCGTTCTTATTCTACCAACTAGGCGTTTTCTCTCTGGTTTTCCTACAAGAAGCTTCCATACACCTCTTTCATCCCTCATACGTGCCACATGTCCTGTCCATCACAGTCTATGAGACTTAACTGTTATTATATTTGGCTTCCTATACATATAATGTAGCTCACTATTATGTAGTTTTCTCCATTCACCTGTATGTTCATCTCTTTTGGCCCAAAAAATTACCTAAGAACTTTATTCTCAAATACTCGTACATAATATTTTTTCTTCTCTTAAAGTAAAAGTAAATGTTATGCATCCATATAACAACTGGGAGAATAACAGTTTTATATAGACCTATATACATATTTTTTTTAATGCCACCAGGTTGTCTTATGACATTTCTGGTTTTCTCTTCAGTTTAACGTTTTTTGAAAGCATTTGGGATGATAAGAATCTCTGTAATGCATAATAGCACGCATTGCCAGAATTGAGTCATGTTTAATTTTTTTTGTGCACCTCATTCCTATTTAAAATTAAAATATAAAATTATGGAATATTCACCTCAAAGATCCGTCTCCTCAACTTAATTAGTTATTTAACTGTAGCGCTTTCGGGACTTGACCCATCATGGGATAATTTTATATTTTAATTTTCATTTTGAATAATACCTCAACGGAACACATCACGAATCTTATAAAAGTTGATATTCCTATTTGTAATTATTGTTCCTAGGTATTTTAATTCAGCCACTTCTACAAAATTTTCCTCATTTGTCATTAGTTGTCCATTTCCATTACTAATGCATTTTTATGCGTGAACATATATTTAGCTTTATTGATGTTTACTTCCAGTCCTAATTTATTAGCGTTACTCAATAGTGCGTGCGTGTTGGCTATCGCCCAATAGTACTACATCATCAGCATAAACTAACAAGCTTATTAATACCATTGAGTTGTAGGCCTTCTTCATCCTCTAAAGATTCAATGGCATGCTCTAGTACAAAATTAAATAGTAAAGGAGAGAGAGCATCTCCTTACTTCAACACATTGTGAATTTCAAAAGTATCCGAAAACTGTTTGCCTACACGCACCCTACTCTTTGCGCCATTTAGACACACTTTTTAGGAATTCCAAATTTCAGCAGGATACTTACTTACTTACTCACTGGCACTATCGAACCCGTAGGTTCATGGCCGCGCGGACATAAGCTCTCCATACATCCCTATCCTGAGCTAATGCTTTCCAATCATTCCCTGTATAATCTACTTCCCTCAAATCATAGTTAATGTTGTTCTCCCACCTCATTCTTGGTCTACCAACTGGGCGTTTTCCCTCTGGCTTTCCTACAAGAAGCTTCCATGCACGTCTTTCATTTCCCATACGTGCAACATGTCATGCCCATCGCAGTCTACGAGACTTAACTGTTCTTATTATATCTGGCTTCCTATAAAGACCATGTAGTTCATTGTTATGAAGTCTTCTCCATTCACCTGTCTCTTCATCTCTCTTTGGTCCAAAAATTTTCCTAAGAACTTTATTCTCAAATACTCGTAATCTCCTTTCCTCCCTTAAAGTAAGAGTCCATGTTTCGCACCCATATAATATAACTGGTAGAATAATAGTTTTATATATTTTCAGCTTAACGTTTTTTGAAAGGAGTTGGGACATCAAAAGTCTCTGCAATGCATAATAGCATGCATTTCCAGAATTGAGCCTATGTTTAATTTCTTTGTGCATCTCATTCCTATTTGTGATTATTGTTCCTAGGTATTTGAATTCAGCCACTTCCTCAAAATTTCCCTCATTTGTCATTAGCTGTCCATTTCCATTATATACTGAATTTCTACCTGTGACCACATATTTAGTTTTACTGATATTTACTTCCAGTCCTAATTTCTTAGTGTTACTCAATAGTGTGTGCGTGTTGGCCTTTAGTATCTCCTTGCTATCGGCCAATAGTACTACATCATCAGCATAAACTAACAGCTTATTAATACCATTCAGTTGTACGCCTTCCTCATTCTCTAAAGATGTAATGGCATGCTCTAGTACAAAATTAAATAGTAGAGGAGATAGTGCATCTCCTTGCTTCAGCCCATTCTGGATTTCAAAGGATGCTATATAAAACTTCCCCCTCTTAATTAAATCGTATGCTTTTTTTAAGTCTACATATAGTTGATATAAATGCAAAAATAATCATAAAAATATAGCTTGAATAAGTCAATAGCTTAATATTAAAAATAAGGGGACTAAAATCATAATGAAACAACTATTACCAACAGTATTCTGTAAGAATTAAAACAAAAAATACCATAACTTCGATATATAGACACTAAGATCGATAAGCCTAAAGTCCCTTCACACACACAAAAAAGTCTAGCCAGTAATTAAGATGCTTGTCTTCTGAACTAAATGTCGAACCTAACGAATAGCTCATATTTAATAGAATAATATCTACAGTGACTGTTATAAAATAACATTTACATGAGGTTCTGACAGTAAATTTTATATTTTATGTAAATTCCAAGATTGAGCATAAAATCTTCACTATTAGATTACTAATTCAATTGATGATAATAATAAATTATTAGTTTTCTTATTATTCATAATTTGTAGGATTTTCATCCTGTTTATTTCCAAAATCACACCTCGGAGGAAGACATATTGGATGTGCATTCACTGTCTAACCATCTCTTGGCTGGTCTTCCTCTTGTTCTTCTCCCATCCATTGGGCTATCTTCTTTAGCTCTTTTTGCAAATCGATTTTCTTCCATTCTTTCTGTACGACTTTTCCAATATTTTCGTCTATCTATAATAAATTTGGTTATGTCTTGAATGTGACATTTGTCCCTAATTTCTGTGTTGTGTATCTTATCAAATAATGTTTTCACTGAATAGTTATTAAGAACTTCATTTCACATGTGCTTATTATTTTAGTTTGTGTTGTATCAGCCCTAGTTTGTGCTCCATATACGATAACTGGTCGAACTATCGTTTTCTATTGACATAAAAAGCAAAACCCGCCCAAACAAAACAATAGTTCGACCAGTTTTAAATAAGAAAACAAAACCCGCATATATAAAATGATAGTTCGACCAGTTATCTTACATGGAGCAGTTAAAACTATATATTAGATTTCGTTTAACAATGTTTTTGTACATTTGGTGAAAATAGTTGAAACTCTAGATAATTTTGTTATTGTTAGTTTGCAGGCTGTTTATTTAACATGTTAGCAAACGCTTTCAATCTGTTTCTATAGTGCTTCATGCTGCCGAGGGGAATCTACATAAGCTGTGACATTTGTCACGCAAAATGTAACAATAGCAGTCACATACGGATCATCCTTCATTGCAAACAAGATGACAGCCATAAAGTCCATGAGCGGTTTGTCTGATCAGATTATTTCCATTTTTAGTGTTGTGTCCAGATAAACCGATCAGCAGGAAGAATCCACATAGAGTAAAGCTAGACAATTGTAGTGGTACTAGTTTTGTTATATAATTAACAAATTACAGTTAGGACCTATTCATTATAAATTAGAAGTTAATGAATTAATTTGTTGGTCTATTTCTCTCTATCACTTTACTAAGAATATATATATATATATATATATATATATATATATATATATATATATTAAGAATTAGTAGATTTTGTCGCGTAGGTAGGCGTACGTTTGATATTTTCTTCTTCTTCTTCTTTACTTCAAGGTTTTGGCGATTCGCCTGATCCGAATTAACAATGATTCCTTCCATCTCTTCCTAGGTCTTCCTACATCCCTTAATCCTTTTGGTTTATAATGATATGCCATCTTGGGCAATCTTATTTCTTGTATTCTCTGATCATGGTGTTTCCAGTTCCTCTTGAATTCTATAATTTATAGAATATTTTCTAATTCACTTCTTATTTCTTCATTTCTTATGTGGTCCAATTTTGTGCATCCTTTGGTCCTTCTTAGAAAAGTAATTTCTGCATTTTGTATTCTACTCGAACTCCTCATATTTGTTACCCAGGACTCACTACCGTATAAAAGTACCGGTACCGCCACTGTTTTGTAGAACTTCAATCTTGTATTCTTCCTTGTTTTATGTTTTAGTGTTATATGAATGGTGCCACATATTTGAAATTTTCATTTATTTTCTGTATCATTTCTTGTTCCATATCCAGAAGGTAATTCACTACCTAGATAATTAAAATTTAACACTGTGTTGTGATAGAGGTTTATTTTCTATTATTATTTTTGACCTTATGGGCGACTTTCCTAAAAGGGCCACTTTTGATATACAAGGTCAAATGGTTGTTGATTTAATTCTAGAGAGGTATCAAATTTTAACAACAAATTAAATAATCATAATAAACATATACTTTAATCACAAATTGTGTAATAATCCAAATATAAATTAATAATCTCTACTAAAGGTTTGTTGAATGTTCTGTATTGGATTTTTTACAAGATAAAATATTATTATTATTTTTTAATTCAAACGCATGCATATGCTTTATACGCAGTTCAATTTATAATGTAATATAAATTTTAATTAAAATTTAATTATAGAGGAGGATTCAAACAACGACTTAAATATAATAAAAAGATAAAAATTTCAACAATTGCAAATACGAGTAATTCAATTTCGTCTAGTACTATTTTTTTCGTATTAAATCTTTAGTCAATTTATGACTTTATTTGAAGTGTTTTTGCTTGTAGTTTATAATATAATTAGTTTCACTACTATAGCAAATTGTATACTCCTTGCCTCTGGTCCCGGGATCCGCGGGTTCAAACCCGGCCGGGGTCGATAGATTATTTTAGGATGAAAAAGTCCATGAAGTAAGTCCTCCGGTAGGAACTTTAAGCCGTGTGTTCCGGGTCTAAAGATTTTAATGTTTTCAGGCTCATAAAATATCCTTAAGCCTGAATGAAAAGCCCTCTGAGAAAATTGATCGACCTCATCGTCTTAATATTTTAGTTGCCTGCTAGATGTCTCATTGGAGCCATACCATTCATGACATGTATAGGCAACTAAGCTTAACTGAATTAACTTCGTCGAGTAGATCATAATAAAGGAGAGGCTACAGCTCAACAATGGGCTGGCTACACCATTATAGATATAGACTACAGTCTTCTTCTTCTTCTTCTTCACTTCACGGGCTAGGCAAATATTGCCTGTTCCGCCTCACAGTTGTTCTATCCATCTTTTCACTGACCGTCCTACATTCCTTGAACCTCTTGCCTTGTAGTTGAATGTTGTTCTTGGTAATCTTGTTACATTCATTCTTTCCACATGTGTAAACCATTTATCTCTATATTCTCTGATTTTCTCATTCAGTAGACCTATAGTATAGTAAGCCCATGTTTTTCCCTTTACAGAGATTTAGGCGCTCTCCCTCTACAGGGAAGAATTTGAATCATACTAATTTAGTTACACTTGTTTTCGTATAGATGTCATTTTGAGTGGTCCGTGGTCAGCATTCCGCCTCATACTGACATCTAGGAAACCAAGGACGGGAAAATTCGGTAAATTTTGCTTAGAGGGCTTTTCATTCAGGCTTAAGGATTTTTTACGAGCCTGAAAAACTTCAGACTCGGGACCCACGGCTTAAGTCCCTCCCGGAGGACTTGCTCCTTGGAGTTTTCCGTCCTAAAAATCCATCGACCCCGGCCGGGTTTGAACCCGCGACCTCGGGACCAGAGGCAAGGAGCATAACCACTATTCCACCGTGGCCGATTTTTCTCATTCAATGGATATATATTTAACTCTGTTCTTATATCTTCGTTCTTCATCTGATCCAATCTTGTGCCGCCTTTTGTTCTTCTAAGGAAGTTCATTCTGCTTAAGTCGTCGTCCATTAAATCCGTCCGGCTGAACGCTGTGAGAGAGATGAGTTTGGAACTTTTTTTACATGATCGGGTTACCAGCCCAGACGCACAACCACCTTCCTAGTGGATCGGGGATTTATTTCGGAGTTTCCTTCTCTTAGATGGGTTGCTAACCGAAGCTTTGGAGTCCCATCTACCCCTTGGCTTGCAGGTTTCCTCTTCCGCCTTCTTTACCGTTGAGAACAATTTTCTTCTTCCGCTTCTGAAGCCGTCGAGGTATCCCGCGTTGGAGCTAGTTCGCTTCCCTTCTCCTCTTACAAGCTAGTTAAAAACCAGACTTCCCTATCTATAGTAAATTACTTAAAAATTACTTCAAAGTTATACAAGTGAGAAGAATAGAAAACGCAAGTTTGAATTCAATAACAAATAAAATTAAATACAGTAAGCAGGTAATCTAGTCAACCGCTATGTTATCATAAGTAATGCCACGAGTGAGTTCCAAATTATCGATAAATTCATGACTCACGAAGTAGAACTGAATTTTTCTAGAGAATTTGGAAATCAAGAGTAGCATTTGATAGGACTATTTAACGAATAAAATTAAGCTGTTTACTCACAAATCATTATTTAAATATAGTTATTTTTAAATATTTATATATTTCATGTAAACGGCGATGTTTGAAAACAAATGAGAAACCATTGGTACGCTTCATCTGCTTCTTTTGTTCATCACTGCAACCAGATCATATATTACTTATTGCCAAATGAACGCAATATTGTAAGAATGCACTCTAGTGGGGAAAACATTAAACACATCAAACTGTATAATATTTCTGATGTCCAATGATGTAAATATGACAATTATATTTTTCTGGATGTTATTACCTGGGAAAAAATAAGATACATTTAAGAAAGTGCAAACAGTGGTTTCTTTTTTTGGTGGTATAATCAATTGCTACGAATGTTTTTATAATAACTCCTGCATGCGCTATGTGTTGACATTAATACACTATATATATATATATATATATATATACAATCTGGTAGCCGTATTTCTTGGCGAGTCAGTCACTGCAAAATAATGTTATGACCTATTCAGAATGTTAAACAGGAGGTGCTTTCTTTATTGTGATAAACTTTAGTTGGTAAATTCTAGGCGAAACACGACTGTGATTGGTTGTAAATAAAAATCATTGAAACGTGATTGGTCATTGACTCCCATTTGGGGCATGGGTTAAATAGTCGGGGTAAAGTCGCTGCCTGATACGCAGAGGGCCTGTGTTCGATCTCCAGTCAGGAGAAGTTTCCGGGATGAGGTTTCTTTTTTCGACAAATATCGACAATCCTTAAGGCCCACATATTCCTCAAATGCTATCTAGCCATCAGAATAATCCATATCATATTTGCCTAGTTTACTAAGAATGGTGTTGTGCCTTGTCTTAGTCCATGTTGGCTCGAACGTGTCCCTGGCATTGAGCTGATCACTCATCCAAGGAGACACACCTATTCCTTGCTTAGCATAGTGTAAAAGGCATGTGTGTGATCCAGAGTTATAAATCCTTTCCCGACAGGTCCTGTCACTGTAAGGACTGTGGCGTATAAAAATACATACAAATATCAGACGTTAAATATGAGAGAGAGAGAGAGAGAGAAAGAGGGAGGGAGAGAGGGGAAGGGAGAGGGGGAGAGATAGAGATAGAGAGAGAGAGAGAGAGAGAGAGAGGGGAGAGAGAGGGAGAGAGAGAGAGGAGATGAAGAGAGAGAGAGGTTAGAGGAGAGAGGAGACGAGAGGTGAGAGAGGGAGGGGGAGAGAGAGAGAGGAGAGGGGGGGAGGGAGGATAGGGAGAGAAAGAGAGAGAGAGGGAGACGAAGAGAGAGAGAGAGGGAGACGAAGAGAGAGAGAGGGAGAGGAAGAGAGAGAGAGAGGGAGAGAGATAGAGATAGAGACAGAGAGATAGGGAGGGGAAGAGAGGGAGGGGGAGAGGGAGAGAGATGGAGAGGAAGAGCGAGAGGTAGAGGGAGAGAGAGAGAGAGGGAGAGAAAGAGAGAGAGAGAGGAGAGAGAGAGAGAGGGAGAGAAAGAGAGAGAGAGGGAGAGAAAGAGAGAGAGAGAGGGAGAGAACGAGAGAGAGGGAGAGAGATAATCTAAATTTGTTTTTCAAGAGTTCGGAATTCCTAAAAAGTTAGTTAGACTTTTAGGAATGTGTCTAAATGCCACAAGGAGTAGGGTGCGTGTAGGCAAATAGGTTTCGGATACTTTTGAAATCCACAATGGGTTGAAGCAAGGAGATGCACTATATCCTCTACTATTTAATTTTGTTCTAGTGCATGCCATCAAATCTATAGAGGAAAAAGAAGGACTACAACTCAATGGTATAAATAAAACTGTTGGTTTATGCTGATGATGTAGTATTATTGGGCGATAGCGAGGAGATACTAAAGGCCAACACGCACACACTATATAGTAACACTAAGGAATTAGGACTGGAAGTAAATATCAATAAAACTAAATATATGGTCACACATAAAAATACATTATATAATGTAAATGGACAACTAATGACAAATGAGGGAAATTTTGAGGAAGTGGCTGAATTCAAATACCTAGGAACAATAATCACAAATAGGAATGAGATGCACAAAGAAATTAAACATAGGCTCAATTCTGGAAATGCATGTTATTATGCATTATAGAGACTCTTGACTTCCCAACTCCTTTCAAAAAACGTTAAACTGAAAATATATAAAACTATTATTCAACCAGTTATATTATATGGATGCGAAACATGGACTCTTACTTTAACGGAGGAATGGAGATTACGAGTATTTGAGAATAAAGTACTTAGGAATATTTTTGGACCAAAGAGAGATGAACATACAGGTGAATGGAGAAGACTTCATAACAGTGAATTACATGGTCTTTATAGGAAGCCAGATATAATGAGAACAGTTAAGTCTCATAGACTGCGATGGGCAGGACATGTGGCACGAATGGGAATGAAAGATGTGCATGGAAGCTTCTTGTAGGAAAACCAAACGGAAAACGCCCAGTTGGTAGACCAAGAATTAGGTGGGAGAATACCATTAACTATGATTTGAGAGAAGTAGATTATACAGAGAATGATTAGAAAACATTAGCTCAGGATAGGGATATATGGAGAGCTTATGTCCGCGCGGCCATGAACCTACGGGTTCGATAGTGCCAATGAGTGAGTTAGTTATTAAAATAGTTATATTAATGACAATAGTTTTTGTGTTTCCATTCCATTAACTTAGTGTAACGTCTCACCTTATAGGTAATTTTAAATATAACACGACACCCGGACCTTAAGATGGCGCGGTCTGTCGTGAAAGAGATTTTAAACTATGGATCACACACGTACTTTTTTGGTCACACAAGGACATGGAGAGCCTCCCCGAGAGATCAGTTCAACGTCAGGGCAAAATCAATTAATAATAAAAAGATTAAAGGAAAGTTTTAAATTGAATTCTTCTCCCATAAAACTAGATATCCTATTTTTTGCCTAACATATCACCACTAGCAAGCTATCATTAATATTTTTAAAAGAATAAATAAATTAATTTAATAGCTCCAAATACCTCGAGAATACTTTTATCAAAAATATATATTTTAAACTCCTCCGGACAACAGAACATAAGACGAAACACACCATTCATACACACATTCATACTAAATATGGCGAACATGAAGATAAAGTAAAGTAAGTAAAGTAATCCCACTACAGGCCTCGGGAGGCCCTTGGGGCAGTAGGAGGTTAAGGCTCCCACTTTTTCTAGACAATCGGCACTTGATGTCAGCCGGGTTGTCAGCCCTGCGTGACGGCCGCCTTTACCCCCAGAACAAGCGTCCGTTAGAGGCTGAGTCGACCCCAAGGCCATAGTGCCGCCAGAAGGTTTTGGTCAGTTTAAAAATCCTGACCCCACCGGGACTTGAACCCTCGACCTTCCGACTTGTAGTGCAGTGCCTTAACCACTACGCTACGGCGTGCCCCCACATGAAGATAATTATGATGTTAATCATCATTCAGGAAACTTGTACCTGCCGGGGATGGAACCGGAGCACACTGCGTACGAGGCAGCAACGCTGCTTCAAAACCACAGTGGTGGACCAATATTTGTTAGAATTTTCAAATATAAACTTATTTGACTGTTAAAAACATAAATATAAATTAAATGATTCTTTATTAGTGCTCTTTATTTTTAAAAATCTACAAACATACGTAAAGAACATTCCCTCCCAAATTCAAACAACTCTTAATGTATTTTTCTATCAATAACATTGATTTTCAAACAGGTAAGAATATAAACAACTCTCTCCTAGAGAGAGAGGGAGACAGAGAATACCCCCAATTTATACAGTAGCATTAGCCTTATCTCTCTATACTATTCTTAACTGAAGGTTATCTTCCATCACTTATCAATTGCACACACCAGGACACAAAATTATACTTTCACTTACTTATTTTATCTCTTTGTTCCTTTATCTCCACTTTATTGAAACCCTCCAGGTTTATTTACTCGTTCCATTTGCTGTAACCCTACAGATAGGATAACCATATTTAACCATGCTACTGATAGCTTTGTGGCGCATCACAAGTCTAGTCTGTGTGCTTCGTATCAGGCGCCTCACTTCACATTTCCACAGCCTCCTATTAAACTTTCCTCTTTCTGAAAAACGTGAGGTTTAACTACGTAATCATAAGTAATGTCACGAGTGAATTTACTTAGAGGATTTGGAAATCAAGAGTGGCATTTGTTAGGCCTATTTAAAGAATAAAATTAAGCTATTTACTGAAAAAATCATTATTTAAATATCCATCCATAGTAATTCTGCCCGAGGTCAGGTCTTTCACTGCAATCATAGCATTTTCACGCTATGCTTTGCAGTTTTACTTGGGAATTGCGTTGCTTTCCATACGGATGAAGGATGATGATGATGATGATGGCCGGATGATTTTCCGAGACCATTGGGCCCTAAGCTTCCTGACATTTGTCTTACAAATAAAAGAACGAGAAAAATAAATCGATTAATATTTAAATCACGAGGAAAAACCTCGAAAAAAAACTCACCGAGGAGCCTGTCCCGATCGGGAATCGAACACGGGCCCACTGTGTGACAAGACAGCATGCTACCTCGAGATCACAGCGGTGGACCATTTAAATGTAGTTATTTTAAAATATTTATATATTTAATGTAAACGGCGATGTTTGAAAACAAATCAGAAAAGTGAGGTTATGTATATTAACTATTGATTAAAACCAGAAAAAAAAATTGCGCAGTACATTTTATAGAATCGAAGAGTTCCAGCATCCGTATCAGATTCTGCCGTCTGAGCCAACACTCTCAACATTATAAGAGGTTTCTTAGGTCTACACATATTTTTATATTTTCTTAGGAAAAAAAGGCAAAAACTAGATACGGGATTACGTACGGTATCCTCTCTCACTCACTGGCACTATCGAACCCATAGGTTCATGGCCGCACGGACATAAGCTCTCCATACATCCCTATCCTGAGCTAATGCTTTCCAATCATTTCCTGTATAATCTACTTCCCTCAAATCATTGTTAATGTTATTCTCCCACCTCATTCTTGGTCTACCAACTGGGCGTTTTCCCTCTGGCTTTCTTACAAGAAGCTTCCATGCAAGTCTCCCATTCCCCAAACGTGCAACATTTCCTGCCCATCGCAGTCTACGAGACTTAACTGTTCTCCCGCATTAAACAATTTTAGATAATACTAGCTAATACCCGGCGCGTGTTGGCTAAATATTAAAGGTTAATTAAATTGTATGGTATATGCTGAGACGAACCAAATATGCCGGTTGCTAGTTTTTAATTTCTGTTTTCAGGTAAACCTCCACTTCTAATTGTCGGATTTCGCTCATGTTTTGATAATACCTATCTCGGATTATTTTAATAGGATATAAGCTTACTGAGTTTCGTTGTGAAACATTGAAAATTGTGAACGCTAGAGCTATTTTTAAATATTCACTTCAGGTGAACTCCTACACCTAATGGTTTAGAGGGTCCAATAGTGAATCTAAACTATCGAGGGAACCAATCAGACACACACACAAAAAAAATCATCAAAATCGGTCCAGTCAGTAGGAGTATAATGGCAAACACACGTAGGCTTACAGAAGAATTATACAGTATATATAAACCTATATATAGAAAGGATATATTTCAACTTAAAAGAACGACATATGAACTTGATATTGGATCTAGCATTCTAGGGTCCGTTCAAACTTTTGGACCATAATGAGTGGAGTCTCTAACTCATGCACTTGGCATCAAAAAGGTGAAGGGAGAAAAGGAACGAATGGAAGTTTTTATAATACCTGACAGTCTGCTGGTTGTTGGTAAAATTGTGAAAGGAGAGATGTTTGGAAGGATATATAAAAAAATCGCATTTGCAACACAAATTTTGACAAATGATACCATCCTCGCCATCTCTCGATTCTGCCATATGGACGTACGTTACCCACCAACCTCCAGTCGTAGCAATTACTCTATCACGTTTCACAAAAAAAAAAACTAAAAGCGGAGACGGGTTTAACAAAATCAGATATGCATTGCATTCTGCAAAACACTTTACTGTAGGTTCCCATAAAACCCAGGATGTCGGTTTTGCTGAACTCTACATAATCCTGTTCGTTTTTAATTAAACTCAAGTTACATTTAACTTTTATTGTATATTTTTTAAATTCCCTAGATTAAGTTCTGACTGTAATCATGTTTGGGATATGTTGACCGCTGGAGAACAATATTAAAGGCAACCAGTAATTTAAATAACTAGATTGGGTTCATGTATGACGCTTAACCTTGTAAAAAACGCCATCTTCTATATTCAAACGAGATTGCATATTTGTAAAGTTTAGAACAAAATATTCTATAGTCATTCAGAAATACATTTTTTTATCTCAATTTTTCTCTATGTTCTCAAGTTTTTTTTATCCTATATCCCATCTATATTTGATGTTTAAGTGAATAAGAACAAAGGATTTATATACGATTTCTTCGCTCCTTTGCTTTTACCCAATTTCTTCTAATTTATATTACAAGGAGATTCAATGTGGAAATGATTTAGAGTTAAATAATATGTGTATCAATAAATCAGGATAGCAGTTAATTATAATTTATAACAACTGTTTTTTTAATAAAAAAGGATTGATTATTTCACGAATAAAAGGTTTGAAATGTACCTGCTAAAAAAAAGTTTCTTTTCCAGCCCATTATATCTTCTCAATCTTTTCCAGTTTTAATAGGCTACATGCAATTTCTTTTAATTTCAGTTATGCTTACAATAGATCCTGAGATTAATTAAACTGGAGGGAAAAAGTTGTGGTGTTTACGTGTCAAATGTAGCCTATTGTGTGAAAATCAGATCACTTCTCGCCATCAATATAAAGAAATTTCAATAAATTTCTGTACAAAAGTATTTTTATATGAAAACACACTGAGCAACAAAAAATTAACTTTTTCTTGTCTCAGAAAGAAAAATATGTGAATCTGATATTTTTCTCCTGAATTCAAATATGATATCGGTTTTTCTCCATCACGCAAGGTTTCCGAGAGACAGGCATTTATAATTTCAAACATTTAAATATTTTCAACATTCGTAACATTTGGACTCACCTAGAAAGTAAGAAATGACGATTTTCTGTTATATTTCGTTGATGGTCCAACAATAATCGGCCAGCATATTAGGATTCCACTTGCCTTGATATCTCTTTTCCATAGCTGAAATCTCCTGATGAAAGCGTTCCCCGTGCTCATCGCTCACTGCGCCAAGATTTTCCGGGAAGAAATCTAGGTTTATTAAAACATAATTATTTAAATCCATTAAACGAAATTGAAACAAAAAAAACTGTGGGTGATGGAGATATTCCGAATACATATTTGAAAACACGATGAAAAAAACTGCATTACGTACAACTATTGGTACTCATGAGACAAAAATCATGTTGACCAGTGTAATTTACAACCTAAAATGTAAAAGACAGTTTGAATATATTTATCACAATTAATTCGAGCTTAAAATCTGTTCACTTTTATTACTTCCACTCTGAATATTATAACTACTAATGATTCATCTTTTGTGATTTTTCATATAAAACCTACTTTATAATCAGGAAATATTATAAGCAATTTTTACTTCAGGAAATTCTGTATTCGAATTATTATATGTAACAAGTCCGACCAACCTATAATTCATGCATATGCGGTTTCAAGGATTTCAACTACTCAGAATTCAAACAAAGGGCAGTAAAAAAAAAGATAAATGCGATTTTTAAAAATGTTTGCGTTCAAACGTGCATTTGCATTAATTAGTCGGACTAACCCTCATTTCATGAAATGTGATTTTGTTCCAACGTCCCGTCACAAGCTTCCAGGTTTCGAAGAATATCAACCTATTTTAGAACTAACTATATCACTGGCACTATCGAACCCGTAGTTTCTTGGCCGGACGGACAAAAGCACTATCCTGAACTAAAGTTTTCCAACCATCCTCTGTATAATGCCATTCCCTCGCCTCATTCTTGATTTATCAACTGTGCGTTTTTCCTCTGGTTTTCCTACAAGAAGTTTCTATGCAATTTTACAACTAATCTTCATATAATTATTTCAATGAACAAACGATATTAAATATAGGCCTACATTGATTAAAACACATGATACAGTTACAGATTTCTCAGTATTTTAGAGATAACTAACTAATTAACTTCGAATTGTATAAACTAATAAAACTAATAAACCTAATGAACCTTCACACACAGGAAACATCAAAATACTGACACTATCGACCCCATAGGTTCATGGCAGAGCAGTCTTAAGTTCTTCACACATCCCTGTCCTGAGCTAATGCTTTCCAACCATTCCCTGTAAATTTTATCTCCCTGAAATCAGGGTTAATAATATTCTTCTACCACATTAATCGCCCGCATATTCAGACTGATACACCGTAAACAAAATTCATTATTAAAGAACTCAGATTATAAGAGTATATTAATTTCTTTCATACATTTTAATATATTATATTATAATTAATTTATAATGAGATCTCCATTAAAAGCAACTGGAAGCTACCATACCTACAATTCCCTAGTAAAGCTGCAAGCATAACATGAAAATGCTATGATTGCAGTGAAAGACTTGCCCTCGGGCAGAATTACTATAGAATAGAATATATCTCCATTATCTGTGATGGATTATCTTGTTTACATACTTTCCGCAAAGGTTTAAGATTCATTTTTATGATGTTAAAAGAGACCAACTAAAAGAATAAACAGCTCATGTGTTCTTTTCCAATTCCCTTCGGCCCTCTCCCAAGAAAATGTGCTGATCTACACTTCTCCGGCTGAAAACACGTTACCACAAGTCCTGGGGAAAATTTAAATTACAATGACCAACCAACATGTTACTTATGTAAGTGTGATCGTAAGATCTAATATCAATAGATTCGCTTGCCTAAGGGAACTTCAAGTTATTGGTACATGAAACGTCAGTGCACATTCTCGAAGAACTGGTTACCAATTCCTAGATGCCACAGATAAAACTGTTCATTTTTACGTCCATATTTTTCATTTATCCGTGCAATCTTAGGTCCAGGTAAATTCAGAATTTGGTACATGTAATTCAGATCACAAATATATATTGTTTGAAAAATAAAAAAATGAGAAATATTTGCTTCTACGTTGTGTTTCCCTAACTGATCGAATTTCTTTTTATACCGAGAAACATCGATTGCATTGACCCTTATAATTGAACAAACACGAAGCTGGCAATGTTGACACTTTAACATTTGAATTGCTCAGAGTAACACAGCACTAATCAAGCGCATAATACGCAGGACAATAAGCATGAATATAGTTGTAACGTGCCCATGTACGGGTCAGGGGGGTCATCAAATGTAATGGCGTGCTCTTCTCTGGCGAGAACCCAGAACCCTCATGTTCAAACTTGGAAACCATCCGAAATCGATTGGCTTTTAAGTCTCACATGACATTTTGCTAATAAATTTTACAATTCAGACGCAAGATCTAATGCGTATATTATAGAAAAATCAGAAACTATTTAACCATTTTTCGATTACTTATTTCTTAATTAAACTGAAACATCAAGCAGCCTTAATAGAAATCGCATTAAGGCAGCACCCAGTAGACAAAATTAGCTTATTCGGAACATAGCTGCTTGGGAACTCTGAACTAGATAACACACAGAACTTAGTAAAGAAACATAATTTTTCCTAATGTAAAAATATTTAAAATATAATATCGCTAAATTCCACAATACGCAAATGAAACTTCTTACGTTAAGATTTTAAAAATATATACACAATGTTATTTTCAATTCATTGAAGAAGAAAAAAGTGTCATTACTCACTAATAAAATGCCATCTGACGTCAATTTTAGTATCCAAAATTCCGTTTCCTATGCATAAAGGCAGTTTTGCGCTGATTATATTTAACTTATGCCCCTAATGGGAGTCAATGACCAATCACATTTCAATGAATTTTGAATTGCAACCAATCACAGTCTTTTTCACCTCTATTTTATCAGTTTAATGTTATCTCTTAAAAATCAAGCTTCTCCTTTTTAACATTCTGAATTATTTTGCAGTGACTGACTCTCTAATAAATACGTTGAATATAACTATTTATAAATATATAGATGTAAGAATCTTACAATGCATGTGGCTACCAGATTGCGTAGTGCACGAATATAACCAAATAGTATTTGCGGTATATAATATAAAAACATTTGTAGCAATTGATCATACCACAAAAAAAAAAAAAACAAAAAAAAACTGCTGTTTGCACTTTCTTAAATGTATTATTTTCCAGGTAATAACATTCTAGAAAAATATAATTGACATATTTACATCATAGGACATCAGAAATTAATTAATATACAGTTTGATGTGTTTCATTTTTTCTCTCCACTAAAGCGCATTTTTACAATATTGCGATCCTTTGGAAATAAATAATATGATCTGGTCGCAGTGATGAACAAGTGAAACATAACAAACGTTTCTCATTTGTTTTCAAACATCGCCGTTTACATTAAATATATATATATATATATATATATATATATATATATTTTAAAATAACTATATATAAATAATTATTTGTGACTAAACAGCTTAATTTCATTCGTTAATAGTCCTAACAAATGCCACTCTTGATTTCTAAATTCTCTAGATAAATTCACTCTTCACTTCGTGAGTCGTGAATTTATCGATAATTTGGAAATCACTCGTGACATTACTTATGATAAATGTATACCACAGTCTAAGTTACAAAATACGTTTGCTAAGTTTATGAGTCTTACTCCATTTTTGAAAGTCATGTCCCACTTGAACGTTTCCCATCTCCACTAGTAGGATGTTGTTAACAGACATTCAAAAAGTTTATTAATAATTAAATTATTAGAAGAAGAAAAAAATATTGAAAAAGCACAAGGTTGAATTAATTCCGACGTTTATAAAGGATACATTTACCTAATGATTATCAGGGAAGCTTTGGAAAATAAAATCATGCATTAGAAAACATTAGTTTGACGACGTACAAGGAAAATGCTGGGACTGAACGCAGGGTTAAAACACAAATTATTTACAGGTAAAGGTCAATGGAAGCGAATTTACACGTATATGACTTTAAAAATAACGTTTCTGATAACAATGATTCAAGTTTAAAATTGTTAAATATATAATTAAGAAGAATGAGACAAAAATAAATTTTATTCGTTTATTTGGGCTAGTATTAAATAATACTTACTTACTCACTGGCACTATCGAACCCGTAGGTTCATGGCCGCGCGGACATAAGCTCTCCATACATCCCTATCCTGAGCTAAATGCTTTCCAATCCCTATCCTGAGCTAATGCTTTCCAATCATTCCCTGTATAATCTACTTCCCTCAAATCATAGTTAATGTTATTCTCCCACCTCATTCTTGGTCTACCAACTGGGCGTTTTCCCTCTGGCTTTCCTACAAGAAGCTTCCATGCAAGTCTTTCATTCCCCATACGTGCAACATGTCCTGCCCATCGCAGTCTACGAGACTTAACTGTCCTTATTATATCTGGCTTCCTATAAAGACCATGTAGTTCATTGTTATGTAGTCTTCTCCATTCACCTGTCCGTTCATATAATAAAAATATTAATATTTTTAATTAAGAAGGGCAATTATTACCAACCTTCATAAAATGAAATGCCGCGAAGGAATTAATCAAAATATTGTAGGAATGTACCAGAAAACGCTTCTACCTTTTATTGATTTATAATCTCCAGTTCGTTCATTCCTTAAAACTTGAAATTTGATTCTCTACACGATTCCTACTCCACTTCATTCCCGATAACACACAATTCGTTTCTCATTCCAATTACAAATGAATCCAGTAACTTTAAATTCTAAGAATTCGACTGCAATTTATCAATATCTGATACGAATCTCTCAGGTTACTCATCTTCCATGTCAGTTGTTCCTTCATAAGGAAGATAAAATTACATAGATTTTAATTCTGCACAGCAGTAACAGAATCATCTTTGGATATTTATATATAAAGTCAGTCACTCCTTCAATTACTGTAGTTATCTGTGTATTATAAGAAATGCACAAAACAATTGTGATCACACTCAAAATAAATACCACGATGTTTTTAAATATTCCCCATAACATTTCCAAGTGGAATTAAACGAATTAGGCAAGATAAAGGAAGGTCAAAGATTAATATGTTTCTAACATATTTGCGGTACAATTAGAAGAACATTAGCAAAGAAAGTTCGTAAAGAAACACTCCTGAAGTTTTACAAAGTTTTAGCTATTCCTCTTCTGTGGTATGGCTCGGAATGTTAGACTCTCACCAAAAGTTTAATAAAAAGACTGGAAGCAGCCGAGATGAAATTCCTACGACATGAGACAGGGTGTACTCTTTTGGACAAACGAAGGAGTGAAGATATTCGTGAGGAATTACAAATAAATAGTGTGATAAAAATAGAATATAGAAATAAATGGTTTGAACATGTCAGTAGAATGAGTGGAGAGAGGATACCTTATAGGATGTTAAATTACAATCCACAAGGACATAGAAGTCGTGGACGACCATTTAAAAGATGGAGCAACTATAATATGGAGCCGAAACAGATCAGAAATGGTTTAAACCGTGACGGTACATGATGGTTATGAAGGAATGTCTCAATATTCAGTGTTGGTGGCGACTTTTTTTTTTTTGCCAAATCAATGGTTGGAATGAAATTTAATTTAGTTATTATTCTTCCTTAATAATCATATCATAATTCATTATCAATTGAATGTGTACAAGCCACGTGGGTACAGGCAATAACAGAAACTCACATTTTATAGCATAACCTATAGGCTATGGATGCAACATGTTCATCGAATGGAAGATCACAGAATGCCCAAACAAATGTTAAGATATCAATCTGCAGGAAGAAGAAGACCAGGACGTCCCACTCAAAAGACTTTTGGATGGTGTTTCTCTTGAGGCCGAAACAGGTCAACAAATGGCCTAAATTCGTGAATGTACTATGATGATGATGATGATGATGATGATGATGATGATGACCTATAGGCTACATAAAATACTCTAGATACAATGTGAACAAATTTCAAATTTCTTAAAATAATTTACCAATAGAAATCAATTACTTCTCAAATATCCACAATAAAATACCTCCACACAAAAACTATAGGAATCAATAAGAAGAAAATTAAAAGTGCTATAATTAATAATTTTAATTATAAAACTTGTATAAAAAGTTATAATTGTAACCTGAACGGTGTGAACATAAAAAAAAAGAATATTAAAAGTATATAATTAATAATTATAATATATTATGTATATATGTGTCAACAATTGAATAACGATCAAAACAAATGCAATGAAACACAATGACTCTAAAACTCAAGAGAGGTTAGTTAAGGTGGTTAGAGACTAGCAGAAGAAGAAAAAACTTCAGGGTGCCCAAAATTAAGATGAAAATTCAATTAAAACAGAGATTAGACAAACCAAATTATAGGCATATATTACACATGAAGCAAGAATAAGAAGATGAAGAAGAAAGGAGGGTGGTATTTAACCTCACATATGTAGGCTACATGTGATCATTTCAAAGAAAGAGAACACAAACTTAAATTTATTTCGCACACACAGTGCCTTTATCAAAAATGGCGCCATAGAATTAAAAAGCAGGCTTATTTGAATGTTTCAATTGTTTTTAAATTTTCTTTCGATTTTTCTCGATCTTTGTGTAGTGAAACAATACTGAATACCTTTCGATGCCATGACCTACAATTTATATATTCGCATTAAGGTTTCTGAAACTGTTTTGTAGGCGTCCTCCTTATTATAGGCTATATTCCATATATTAATTGTCGTCCTGCGCCGTAGCCGAGTGGTTAAGACAAGATTTCTTGGTGCAGAGCTACGGGTCGTGCGCTGGTTCGGGTCTCCATGGGGAAATTTTCCCATGGAATTTTGGCCAGTATGGGACTGGTGCCCACCTAATATCGTGAGGAATTTGGGTAGCCACAATAAGTAGTGGACCCCAGGTTGAAGAAATAAATTATAATGGCTTGGGGACCCGACATGCTGACCACATGTCACCTCTACACTGGCAGGATGATGTTCTGCCAGTAGATGTGAGGCTAGCTGCCGGCTGGTAGGCCAGGGTCTTCTTAGGCCTGTCGCGCCATGGAGTAAACAAAATGTATTAAAATGTGAAGAAAACTTAACCAGAGTTTTTAGGATGCAATTTATTATATTAAATAAGTGAGCTGTGTTTCTTTATTGTAATGTGGTTCTGTTTTTTCCCATCAATTTAATTATTTTGTTTTGTGTGTGCTCCTTCTTCATTCTCGAATTTCCATCAATTTAAATCCGATCAAGACAAACCAACTATGTAATAGAATTCTTCAAATATCCCTTTTCTTTCCGCGAGAAAACCTATTTAGTTTCGTGTTGCAGCTCAGATTCGAACCTTTAATCAGTTTTATTAGAGCCGTTACAGTTTATTTCTCTATCTACAGTGTCATTTAATTCTATCACCTTCTCCCTCCGACTTAAAATAACAGTGAAATAATTTTCTGCTGGTGACGTCGGGTACGTGTGTATCAAGAGAAACAAGTTGGGATAACCGGAATTCTTAATTATACAAAGAATAATGACTTCCATGAGGTTTCCTGCGTAATCCCTGAGGATAGGGAATGAAGTTTAAAAACCACTGTTTCTCGTACAGAAGGGTGAACAAGAAGAGCAAAGAGGATGAGAAAAAACCATCCTAGACTCATTCTTGAGGCGTAAGATGGGATGTAACAGGCCTCATAAAGATATCAATAAAGGAGCAAAGCAGAAGACGTCGCTAGTGTCTTGTGTACAGTAATGAAACCCACAAGGAACACCAAATTACCACGAGGATAAAATTGCTTAAAATGTGCACCACCACACACAATCAACTAATCGATACGGAATGCCAACCCTTTTCTCTCAAACCTCTTTTTTCCCCTTTCTCGCCCAAGTATCCCCTCTACACCCCCTTAAAAAACGCATCCACGAGGCACATTCAGGCGGCAAATACTATAAAACATGCTTGGAATTTCTACTCGCTGGCGGACCTTCCTCATAAATCTAAATAACGTAAGACTAACCTTTATGGAAAGGAACATGGCTCCAAAAGAGATCGTTCGCTTACTACATGTTCTCTCTTTTTTGTGTTGTACCCCCTCGCTCTACAGTGATCACAGCATGAAGAGAAATTCCACTTTGAGAACCCGTAATTGCCTGGCTTTACTACATAGTAAATTGTCAAAGAAAGAGGGAGAGGCAGAGCCAACTGGTCTTAAAACTATAGGTGCATATGTCAGCTTGTTTCATAGTCATTCTGCTACCATCTGGAGATTTTTAATAGAGATATCTAAGCTATGGACCCTTTAACTGTTGGGCATGCACAGTACAATAAATTATTTTTAAAGTGGTATGGGTAAGGGGTCAATTGCAAACAATTTTAGTCATTATAATACAACAGACTACAAGCTCCCCTTCTTCATTCAACTTTTAAGCAGTAGAAAGATTTAAGAATGAATATATATATACATAATGCCGTCCAGGCATTTATTTTTCTTATCATACCATATTAAGCTTGCATTGCTCAATGTTAAACATTTAATTATAACATCGATAAAGCGTCACTGCTATAAAGTAATAAATGTTCTCTTTAATTTGCTTACTTGTTATAGTCAGCTACTAGATGGCAGTGAAGACCGAGTTCTCGCGACATCTAGTAATAATGGAGAATATAATACATATATAAGAAAAATAAATGTTTGAATTGGATTCGCCTGGTGGTGTAATGGATATCACACTGAGGTACAGACTCAGAGATCCGGGTTCGAATCCCGTCCAGGCATTTATTTTTCTTATCATACCATATATATATATATATGGATAATTTGTACATAATACGTATAACATTACTTACAATTATTCAAAACATTGGGAGAAACATGAATTGTAGAAATATTGTTAGTCTGAAAAGTTAAGACATATGTCACGCTTGCCTTTCTACAAAAATAATAGTATGGCTATTTTACTGATTCTAAAGCAATTAATCAGCATTATAGAACCAAACATAGTTCCCAAGAAACCCTCAGTAGACACACACACACACACACACACACGGGCACAGGCACCTATATATGTATTTATGTATATTTTATGACGTGGTTACACTACAATCTTATGAAGACCATTAGTCAGTAGGAGATTAAGGCTGCCACCTTACTAGACAACAATCGGCACGAAGTCAGCCGGGTTGTCAGCCCTCTAACCTTCTGGCTTAAACTAAGCTACTACGTGTTTTAAGCCCATGTCTTAATTTATTGTACTTATTTTTTTTAAGTAACATAGATTTAAGTTATTCCTTCTTTCCTCTTACTTTAACCATCATCTCATAGTTGAAAGTTATTGATTCTATGTCACATACATATATTTGGCACCTTAACTTGATGGTGATTTGAGAACATTAAATACTCCTCTGGTTTCATCTGTATCCTGATACACTAAAAATCCCCTGAAACGATAAAATATATCCGACAAAATTCTCAGACTTATAATCCTATTACCTCAAATAGGTAATAGTATAGCTGTAAAAATAATAGTTAAAAAAACTCAAACAACACGCTTTATTAGAAAACCGAACTGAAAATTGAAAAATAATTTTAATTTTCAACAAGCTTGGGATAAAATTAAAGTGGCCAACAAAAAAATAATCTCCAACACGTATAATAAAACTAGAGTTATCTACAAAAAAATAACTTTACTATCAAAAGCGTGGAGTGTTCTATATCAATTAATATATTTGATAATAAACAGATATTAGTAAAAGTAAAGTCTCTAAGAAGAAAACGTAAAAACCATAAAAAGTGCTGTTTTAGTTTTTTAAACTATTATTTATTTTTTATTTTTTAGTTTGGTTTTCTAATAAAGCGTGTTGTTTTAGTTTTTTAAAACTATTATTTATTTTTAAAATGTTTTTGTATAATTGATTGTCATAAACCGGAAATCCATGAAAATTTAATTGCTTAATACTCTTAAAAACTTCCGGGCCGGATTTGAACCAGCGACCTATGGATTACTGAAATTATATACCACTACAGTCCACCGCTCTACCAACTGAGCTCTTACAACGATTGACTAAAAAGTCGGTAAGTCCGCAACCTATTATACCGGTTTTTATTTATTTTTTTATTTTCTGATGATTCTGGCCAGGATTTTAGAAAAACAAATTATGAAATTATTGTATTGCCATTGGTCCTTTAGAGTATACAAAGTTTCAAGTCGATCCAATGTTTTTAAGTGGGGTGAAAATCGTGTTCAAAGATTCCGTTACATAGATAGATGGACAGATAGAGGTCAGGCTAATATAAAGCGTGTAAAATAGGCGATGTTAAACCCACGAAATAAACAAACAAATGCTAGAAAGTGATTCGAAATACATCCCAAGTAAAATTCGAAGCAACAGATTTTTACCCATCATCATTTTCCTTATATCACAAAAATTATTTCAAATCACTATACAAACAAATAACTAATATGTATATTAAATCTCGTGCACTGCGATGGGCAGGACATGTGGCACGAACAGGGATTGAAAGAGGAGCATGAAGCTTCTTTTAGGAAAACCAGAGGGAAAACGTCCAGTTAGTAGACCAAAAATGAGGTGGGAGAATAACATTAACCGTGATTTGAGGGAAGTAGATTATACAAGGAATGATTGAAAATATTAGCTCAGGATAGGGATGTATCGCAAACCTACGGGTTCGATAGTGCTAGTGAGTTAGTTTAATACTAAAAAAAAACATAAAATATAATACACAACTTTCTCAATTATTTTTGTCGTCTCCAATCTATCGTAAGTGGAGATTCTGTAATACGTTGTAAACAAAATGTGATTAGATTATACAGTAAGTCAGGTTAGTGACAACACTACGGTAAAATTTGGTCATCCCTGAGGGTAGATAAACTTGAAATAAAAGTATTTTCACGGCAGAGAACAAGTTTCCCTCGGGTACACTATCATGGTAAATAAATAAACAAGGCTAAACAATATAAATAACGGATTAAATACCTAGGTAATTACGATTGCAGTTTGTTTAAAAACCGGGGGGGGGAGGCTGTCTGTTGTGTACTTATTGTACCGGGAATGTGAGGATTAGCTTGGATTATGAATAGTATGGCCGGTATGACAATTACACCTAATATGCATTCTAATAACCTTCCCCCTACACAACAATACCATAATATATTTGAACAAAAAATATGCAGTGATGTAAAAAAATAATATAATATATTCTGCAAATTAAAGTTTCACAACACAGTCATACAAAATAACTGTGGCAGAATCTGTATTTATAAAAATTATAAAATAGTCTGGTGGAAAATGATTACTTAGCAAAAAACAATGTTTATATATACATATATATTTATTTATTTATGTGTGTGTGTTGTCCACCGCTGTGGTCTCGAGGTAGCGTGCTGCCTTGCCACGCAGCGGGTCCGGGTTCGATCCCCGGTCGGAGCAGTTTTTCTGGGCGATGTTTTTATCAGGGTTTTTCCTCACCTCTAAGACAAATGTCAGGAAAACTTTAAGGCCCAAACAGTCTCCGAAATCATATGCCCATCATCACCATCCTTATCATTATCATCCTTCACCCGTGTGGAAAGCAACGGGAAGCTACCACACCTACAATTCCCTAGTAAAGCTGCAAGCATAGCATGGAAATGCTATGATTGCAGTGAAGGACCTGCCCTCGGGCAGAATTACTATGGATTGATATGTGTGTGTGTGTATTATAACTAATTGAGAATTATATACAATAAAAGAAAAATAAATGTTTGTATTAGGATTCCTGAGTGGCTCAGTAGGTTAGAACACTAACGCACAAAGTTGAGATAATGGGTTCAAATCCCGACTCAGGTATTTATTTTTCTTTTCATGTCATATATATATATAGGCCTATATATATATATATATATATATACACACACACACACACACACACACACATACACAGAACTTCAAGAAAACACTAACCATCTCTACATATCCCGATCTTTTTGGCATCAAGGAGCTGAAAGAAAAAAATTGTTATTGTAATTTATCCGTAGAAGATAGACATATGCTGTTGTGGGCTTTCTTGTACTTTTTTAAGATATTCAATTCTGTGTACATTCATTTGGGTGTATTTGTTATGGTTTAAAGAGCATAAGCCACTTTTTAGTGTGGGATGCATTTTTATAACTCCGGCCCTATAGAACGTTCAGTAGTATGATATGTATATTAATTGCCCAAAAACAATATCTAAATTTAGTGATTAAATAAAACTGTTAAAGTTTTATACGATTTTCACATTTATATTAATACTAATTCGTTATAGCTGCTTCAGTACTTTGTACCTTCTTCAGATGAATACTACAAATACAAATGAATTTTGTTATTATATGTACACTAAAGTACGTAACAAGAGTAACTATGCAACTGAATGTAAACAAAAACAGTATAACAAACATTCTCTTATTACAAATTTAAAAGAGGTGATACATATAATAATAATAATAATAATAATAATAATAATAATAACGCTTATTTTAGCTGGCAGAGTTAAGGCCATTAGGCCTTCTCTTCCACTCAACCAGCAAATAGTAGAATTATACAAAACGTTAGATACATATTACAATTTTAAGATATTATTAAAATACAGATTAAACAAAATACAATGATGATGTGATCTAATACTAGCTAATACTAACAAAAACATATAATATAATAAAATTAAAATGATATAAAATAAAGCAAATAGCTTCCTAGATGATTATCAATAGAATGCTCTATATAGTTGTTATGCAGTTAATGTTTTCATTGTGTCGAACTTAAGATATCAGTTAATTTGGATTTAAATAATGATAGCGATTGACAGTCCCTGACATGACTGGGAAGTGAGTTCCATGCTCTAGTCATAGTAAATCCAGTAGGCAATTTTACAGCCGATTGCTCTGATTCAATTTATTTATTTCTACAATTTCTAAAAGATCTAGTTTTTTTCCCTTTGTTACAAACGTGTAAAACTGATTTTCATCAAGTAAACACCAAATCAATTGATTACTTAATTCTCTAAATGATTATAAAAAATCCTCATTCAAATCGGTCAAGAAGTTTTTGAGTCCATAAAGGACCGACTCACAAACGTTCATTTTTTTACATATAGGCCTAAAGATGTTGAACTGGTCTCAAATGCAAGAATATTCGGCATTGCAATGAGAGAATCTTCATTTAAAATATCTTATATAGCAACTGGAACAAGAATTAAAATTCTGAAGAATAGAAGCTATTAATATCTTGAATACCACATTAACACAGAAGTACAGCCATTAACTTAATCATCAGGGAATAGAAAGAAGGTTATAAAGGTATTCTAGCGCAATCCGTATTACCCAATGGAGAGCTTGAAATCAAACATTTCTCTCAGTATATATGTGTTAAATGAGCATTTATACGGTCTTATAAAATTCAATTCATATAACGAAACAAAATGTATGATATTAAACAAAATTACCATATGAGAGATATGGAATGAAATGGGAAAGCAACTGTTAGTTTAAAACTGATGAGCAGACATTTCCAGAATTGGACATACAGAATTTGGTTTGCCTCCATGCGGTCGTTCTTTGATCTTTTAAATGTATAATAATTACAAATCATTTTTCATAAAGCAGTGCATCATTTGTGTATATAATAAAAAAATAATAACCATATACAGGTATGGGTTTGCTAATAACCTTTTTTAATTAATGAAGTTTTCATTTTGATGATGCAAACAAAATGTTCTGGTATTTCAGTTAGAAAATAAATAACAGCCACGTTTAGATTATTAATGACAACATAAATTGGTGTATACGTGATCCAGTTATCATATACACGTACATTTTAATTTTGGTTTTTAAATTGATATTCTGTGTTATAAAAACAGGGACTTCTGTCGTCACAACTCCTTTCGAAAAACGTTAAACTGAAAATATAAAACTTATTCTACCACTTAGGCCTATATTATATGGGTGCGAAACATGGATTCTTACTTTAAGGGAGGAAAGGAGATTACGAGTATTTGAGAATAATGTTCTTAGAAAAATTTTTGGATCAAAGAGAGATGAACAGATAGACGAATGGAGAAGATCAATTAACAGTGAACTGCATGATCTTATGGGAAGCCAGAACTAATAAGAACAGTTGAGTCTCGTAGACTGCGATGGGTAGGACATGCGTCACGAATGGGGGAATGAAAGACATGCATGGAAGCTTCTTGTAGGAAAACCAGAGGGAAGACGCCCAGTTGGTAGACCAAGAATGAAGTGGGAGAATAACATTAACCATGATTTGAGGGAAGTAGATTATACAGGGGATGATTGGAAAACATTACCTCAGGATAGGGAATTATGAAGAGCTTATGTCCGCGATGCCATGAACCTACAGGTATGATAGTGCCAGTTAGTTACTTAGTTTATGATATAAAGCTATATTTTTTCAGCATTAACCCGAAGTTAGAGAAGAAATCACCTTAACATAAATGACTCGAGAATATTTGATGATTCAAATTGTCATTTTTTCTCTTTCCATTGTATTTACTACTAATATAATCATTACATTATCCCTTTCACTTTATTTATACTTATACAGTACGTAGTGTTCTGCCCAAGAGCAGGTCTTTCACTGCAAACTCAGTGTTCTTCACTCTTTCCTTAACTCAACCTTTCTTTTTTGTATCCGCATACAAACCATTTATTTCAATATGTCTATCATCTGATGTATTTTTCTGCCTCTAACCTTCTTTCCGTTGACCATTCCTTCTAGGGTATCCGTCAGCGGGCAGTTTCTTTTTAGCCAGTGGCCAATCCAATTTATTTTCGTCTTCTTTATGAGTTCCAGCATTGTTCTTCCTTCACCCACTCTGTCTAGCACATCTTCATTTTTTATTTTGTCTGTCCATTTTATGCGCTCCATCCTTTTCCATATCCACATCACAAATGCTTCCAGTCGCTTTTCCTCAGTCTGTCTTCATGTCAAAGTTTCTGCGCCATACAATGTTACACTCGACACAAAACTTATATAGTAAAATATTAAAATAAATAAATACCTTGGCAAGTGCCGTCGTCTATCTTACGCACACCCATCTGCTGAAGATGGAACCTGGATTATAAAAGGCCTACAGTTTAAAAAAACCTGGTTGAAGACATCACCTGCCAAGGTATTTATTAATATTAATATTTTACGTTATGACTATTAGTACATTGTCCTTTATATCCCTCCTCATCACGCTGTGTATAATTTACTACCTTTTACAGTTTCATTTACCAGAACATGGAATTCCCTTCCGCCCTATGTCACAGACTGTCAAATTATAAATTTGTTCAAAAACAAATTAAAGAATGATATAATAATAAACTAATTTATATATTTTACAGTTTCACTTGTCAGAACGTAGAATTTCCTTCCGCCCTGTCAGAGACTATCAAACTACAAAATTGTTCAAAAACAAACTGAAGAATTATTTAATAATAAGGCCTAAACTGTTCCCGAACGCCATCTGGCCATCATTATCAACAATATCATATTCGCCTCAGATTAAATTTAGATTAAAGCCTTTCCTGGCGCATCATTACCATCATCATCATCTTCTTTCGTATCTTCGGGGCAGCCGTAACTCGCCCTTCCAGGCACCCCAACTCAAAAATGGGTTACAAATACGCCACGCCAGGACAGAAATACCAAAAATGTCGTAATGACAACCTGGCGTCAATGAATAAAAAATATTCGTATTGGAATTCTATTTTCGAATACTTGCCTCTTTGCTAACTCAAGTGGTCATGCTCCACAGCCATTGAATACCACAGGCGACATTATTTTATATTTTTTAATCTCCTGGTTTGTTGACAAAGGCACCTAGTAACACGAATTTTCTGGTTTAAGACAAGAGTTCCTCATTTAATTTCTTCATGGAATGATGTTTCATCGTTTAACGATAAAATTGGCATATCACGATTTTCTCGAGGCAGTTATTGAAATGTGGCGGACCACAGTGAAAACTAAATAATGCAGAACTCTTATTATTAGATATGCCGGTATTGTGTAATTCTACACACATATAAGTAATTTCTTCTCATTCGTTTCTTCCGTTTTATTAAAATTATTAAATAAATTAGACGAAAAAAATATACATAGCCAATTTAATAGTTAACAAAGTTTCTAGATATTTACATGTTTTTACTTTTTGAGAAATATTGTCTATCATTAAAGGCTGTATTCGGATCAAGGATCCTGGTATAACTAATTAACTCACTGGCTCTATCGAACCCGTAGGTTCATGGCCGCTCGGTCATTAGCTCTCCATACATCCCTATCCTGAGATAATGTTTTCCAATCATCCCCTTATAATAAACTCTCAAATCATGGATAATGTTATTCTCTCACTCATTCTTGGTCTACCAACTGGGTGTTTTCCTTCTGGTTTTCCTACCAGAAGCTTCCATGCACTTCTTTCATGTCCTGCCAATCGCAGCCAACGAGACTTAACTGTTGTTATATCTGGCGTCCTATACATACCATGTAGCTCACTATTATGTAGTTTTCTCCATTCATCTGTTCATCTCTTTTTGACCCAAAATCTTTCCTAAGAACTTTATTTTCAAATACTTGTAATCTCATTTCCTCCCTTAAAGTATGAGTTCATGTTTCACTCCTAACATTCCATGTTCTTAGGAACATGTCCCTGGGTTGAGCCTTTGGCATGAATTCCCTGAAGTAGTCCCTGCCGGAGAACCGAATGGGGGACTATTTTACCTCCGGAGAATTTTACCCCAGTGGAACCCATGTCCGCGTTCCTTGACAGTTGTATTTTTACAGTGAAAGACCAGGATACTTTTTTCATCTGGCTTATGGCCTTTGATCTGTCCGGCATGGGTAACCCTTTCCGCAGCAATGCTATCGCCGGCATAGCTCTTGGGGTTATTTAAGCACGCAAGCTATTCCACCACGACAGGCTAAAGATAATTTACCCTGCATTAAAATGTGAGATAGAGTAGTATGCTTATGACAAGACATAGTAGTTGAGTCAACAAGTAACAGAATGTGCACACATGGCAAGCATTAGAAGAAAATGTAAATTAGGGTTGGCTGAGAAATGTTTATAAGGTTGGTATTAAGACATTCATTCACATTTCCTGGTGGTATTAATGACATTTAAAATGAGAGTAGAATGGATTCTTGGAAGATGTGTTGCTTATAATGATTGCCAAACACAAGAAAACGCTGTTGAGTTAGAAACACGCAAGCAATGCTGAACGATGGACACAATCTCTCAACTTCACCACGTGTGCTAATGTTTCAAAAGTCTAAAAATAAATATATTTTTCGTTTCTATTTCCACGCTTCCAGTATTTTTTTTTTAGAAAACCATGAATGAACTCAAAGTGAAATGTTAAATATTTATTTACTCCCTTTGATTTGGTCTCTCCTTCTCCCGAGAGGTCGTGCAACTTTAAGGCCCAGGTGGCATGCAAAAAGTACCTAAAAGGTTACAGTTAAAACCAATTTCATGGAATGGATTTGCTCTCTCTCTCTCTCTCTCTCTCTCTCTCTCTCTCTCTCTCTCTCTCTCTCTCTCTATATATATATATATATATATATATATATATATATATATATCTTCGTGTTTTCACAGCTGCTGCCGCCTTCCCGTGCCAAATCTCCAAAGCCTACGATAGTGGGCATCTTCAATGTTTAGACCTCTTGCTTCCATTACTATCCTCATGTTTTCCTTCCATGTTAACTTTGGTCTCCCTTTTTTTTTTCTTCTTTCTGGTTGGTTGCCATTGATATAATAGTTTCGGTCATCACTCATCTTCCATTCTTAAAATATGTCCTAACCATTTTAATTCCTTCTCCTCAATTCTTTCAATTAAGCTTTCTTCTGCTAGTTTCTAATTTCCTTATTTGTGACATGTTCTAATTTTGACTTTCTGGCACTTCGCCTTAAATAATCCACTTCTAGAGCTATTAGTCTATTCTTGTAGTTCTTATTGATTAATACCTCGTTTCCATACATTGTAACAGATTCCATCAATGTTTTACCAAATATTTTTTGTGTCTTCCTAAATATGTTTATCCCATCATATGGAATTTAACGACGGTATTATTTTGCTACTCAATTCAATTCTTTGCTTATATATATATATATATATATATATATATATATATATATGGACTTAGGGCAATAACATGATAAGCCACATATTGTTCTTTCTGAGATATCCATCCATAGTGATTCTGCCCGAAGGCAGGTCCTTCACTGCAATCATAGCATTTTCATGCTATGCTTGCAGCTTTACTAAGGAATTGTAGGTGTGGTAGCTTCCCGTTGCTTTCCACACCGGTGAAGGATGATGATGATTGCCATATAATTTTGGGGACTGTTTGGGCGTTAAAGTTTTCCTGACATTTGCCTTATTGGTGAGGAAAAACCCCGATAAAAACTTCACACAGAAAAACTGCCCAGACCGGGGATCGAACCCGGGCCCGCTGCGTGACAAGGCAGCACGCTACCTCGAGACCACAGCGATGGACATTTCTGAGATATAAGAATTATAATGTTTCAAAAAAAACTATAAATACCAATTTAGCAGTATTGTTGTTAATACATTGTGTGTCTATATGTTTTAACTCATCACTGGCGCACTTACAAATGATTTTATGAATTTGTATCATTGTAATAAATGGAATTTAACAGAATGTGGCTTATCACGTTACTGCCCTTAGCGCTTAATATATATATATATATATTCGATGTTTTAATTATTGTTTTTAATTGAGCAATGCTGACCTAATATTACGTGAAAAGAAAAGTAAATACTTGGATGGAAATTTGAACCCGGGCCGAATTCCCGCTACCTCTCGGAATATAAATGTTTGTGCTAGGATTGCTTGGATAGCGTAAGTGGCAGCTCAATGAAGTATCAATACAGAGCTCCGGAATCAAATCTCCGTCCAAGCATTTATTTTTCTTTTCGTGTCATATATATCTATTTTTTTTTATTCTATTGTGTTCTGCCCTAGGACAGGTCCTTTACTGCAATCGTAGCATTTTCATGCTTTGCAGCTTTACTAGGGATTTTTAGGTGTGGTGGCTTCCCGTTGCTTTCCACACTGGTGAAGGATGATGATGGCCAGATGATGTTCGGGAACAGTTTGGGTCTTAAAGCTTCCTGACATTTGTCTTAAAGGTAAGGAAAACCATCATCATCATCTACCGTCACGGTTCAGACCACTTCTGATCTGTTCCGGCTCCGTTATATATATACTTTTGAAAAAATATATATTTAAAAAACCTAATCGAGGTTAATAACGGTGTTTGCATAGTGGTATTTATAAAAAAATATTATATATATATATATATATATATATATATATATATATATATATATATACTTTTGAAAATATTTTTTTTTATAAATACCACTATGTAAACACCGTTATTAATCTCTATTAGGTTTTTCTTTTACTTAACATTTACGTTAGGCTGCCATTTTTTATGTTTAATTTAGAGGGAAATGAGATTGTAAAAGAGAAAAATGGGATTCTTTTCTACAATTTTTTAATGTTTTTAAACTCTAATAATATTATCCGTAATTATTACCCTTCCAAATTGTTGATTACGCGAACCAAGGACACACAAGGGGGAACTTAAGACCCACAAGGTAGAATCGTAACCACAAGTCCACTGGGACCGACAATATAGGCAATTATATTATCTGTAATAACAGGAATTTCGTAATTACCATAATAAAATTATATACACTTAGATGACCTGTTGTTAGGTGAAACCAATCGTAATTACTTTGATAAACCTGAAAGAGATTCAGAATTACAGAGATAAGAACAGTTACGATTGTAATTGAGATACAATCCTAAGGAAAATTTTGAAAAAAAAAATCGCCACTAGAGAACTACTAGGAAAACGTAAGAAACGGAAACCACCGACACCGGTAGAAGAAATAGTAAATCTGAGAAGTAGTCAATTCATAAATAACTGAGGGATACAAAGTCATTTTAGTCGAAAAAAAATATTATATGGTGATCATTGGAGATGGTAACTTAAAATATCAATAGAATATGTTAATAGGATTAGGCCTATGTGATTTATTCTATCAGAACAATAAATTGTCTGTTTAAAAGAGAACCGCGCTTCAAAGGACCATCTATGAAAACTTAAATGTGGATCAGATCAAAGATGTAGAGTATAATTTGTAGTATGGCAAGTAATTAGTACTTTTAATCACAAAGACCCTGTTGAAGCACGTAGCTAATTAATACTTAGCATAGATATCAGATGCCGCAGTAACATCACTCCTGTCACAACACATGTTGAACTTGTGACGTGACAGCTGTGATCAAACACATCATAGACACTACATTATCCATGTTTTGCAATCACAACAATATTATTATTATTATTATTATGAAAGCCAGATATAATAAGAATAATTAAGTCTCGTAGACTGCGATGGGCAGGACATGTGGCACGAATGGGGAGTGAAATACGTTTATGGAAGATTTTTGTAGGAAAACCAGAGGAAAAACGCCCAGTTGGTAGACCAAGAATGAGGTGGGAGAATTACTTTAACTATGATTTGAGGGAAGTAGATTATACAGGGAATGATTGGAAAACGTTAGCTCAGAACAGGGATGTATGGAGAGCTTATGTCCGCGCGGCCATGAACCTACGGATTCGATAGTGCCAGCGAGTTAGTTATTATTATTATTATTATTTATTAAAATGTAATTCAGGAAGAATACGTATTGTTAATATTTTAAATATTTAGGATCTATTTTCGATAAAAGTGAGAATTCAACTACAGAAATTGAAGGAAGAATAACTGATGGAAGAAAAATAATTGGTATGTTGAACTCAGTGCTCTGGAATAGAAATATAATATACAAACGAAGAAAACTACATTTTATATTCCGTTACAAAGCATTTTATTATATGGGTCCGAAACCTGGACAGTAAGTAGAAAACAGGCTGTTAGCAGCAGAAATGGATTTTTGGAGACGATCGACAAGAATTTAAAGAAGGGATAAGGTTAGAAATTATGCAAGTTGAAAAACATATTAGGGAAAATAAAAGAAAAACATTTGAAATGGTATGGACACCTCATAAGAATGGAAGAAGAGAGAATACCAAAGAAGATCGTTAATTGGAAAGCTAATGGAAGAAATGGAAGGGACAGGCCTAGAGAACGATGGATGGATGGAGTGAAGAGAAGTATGGAAGCTAGAGATTTGACGGAAGAAGATGCTTTAGAGAGGAACCTCCTTTAAGGTTGAAGGAGAAACGTTGTATTGTGGAATATTCTTAACAATAAATTATTATTATTATTATTATTATTGTTATTATTATTATTATTATTATTATTATTATAAGATTTAGGCACATTCATAAATCCATTTTGCAAATTCATGCTTTATTTCTTATTAAAAAAATCTATTCTGTGGATAATTACCGAAAGGCCTCCATATTAGAATAACTTGAAGAAGTTTAATAATTTAGTTGAGGACGACTGACTTACCAGGTAAAAATTATATATTTAACATCTCATTACATAACCTCAACAGTGCTTTAATATGAATTTCATAAGTGTTGATAATTATCAGTTATTAAGTTGGAATCAATGTTTTATTTCCTATAACTACGTATATTAATCAATATTTGAATAAAGTTAGTAATTTAAAAATAATGGACGATTAGACGGTAAAAATAAACGCTGGATCATAATTTAACACCTGTATAAATACGGAACGCAGAATAATAAGACCTTAGAGAATGTGGATATAAAATTAAAGATTAAAAATGCTCAGATTTCTCATTGTTAACCAAGAACATCTGAAGAGAGTCTTCGCTCGGAAGATGTAGCTCTGCAAATGCAAAGCTATTACTCTACATTTAAATTCCTTTTACAGCTAAGTTCCTTCTTCTTCGCTTTCTCGAGAAGCAAAGATGCATTATTAATAAAATCTTGATGGGCATTACGTTAAAGAGTTACGGTTAATCTTATCTCTTGGGAAATTTTTCCTGCTCTACTAAATTTTCAGTAAACAACCACAAAGTTTTAAGAGCGGAAATATACTGCATCTTAAAAAAATACGTACAAAATGCCAGTATATAATTCTTCTGCATGTGTTTGTCACTCTACTCCTAAACGACTCAATCAATTTTTATTAAATATTTCGTGTGTGTCTGATTGGGACCCTCGATGGTTTAGATTAACAATTGGACCATCTAACACCATTATGTGTAGGATATTACCTGAAGTGGAAATGTAAAAATCGTTCTAGCGATCACATTTTTCGATGTTTCACAACGAAACTCAGTATATCGTATTAAAATAAACCGAGGTAGGTATTATCATAAAATGAGCGAAATCCAACAATTAGATGTGGAGGAAATTCAATTGATAAACTTATTTGTTGAAATTATTTCAATAACAATTGGTATAAATCTGTGATTAGCCCCACAAATTTCAGAACATTGTCCATATAATACCCCCGGCCGAATAATTAAGAAACTGGTTTGATTTAGTCGACCAGGGGTTGCGTCAGTTTACCTGAAATCCGAAATTAAAAACTGCCTAAACGACCGGACCGATTTTGACGAAATTTGTGTGTGTGTGTGTGTTTGAGTGGGTCTCTGGATGGTTTAGATTCACAATTGGACTGGGTAGGTGGCGCTGCGATCGGATTATAGGATTTTTTTTTTGTCAGATGTGTAGTCATGTGCATTATCGCCATATTCCGCGAGACAAGAATGTGACATAATCTGCACGTTTAACAATTGACAGTGAGGAGTTTTCTTGAGAACTTGTATTATAATATCTAATTTATCCCCAATAGAGTGCTACGCAATCACCACTCTGGACTCGGTTAACCAACATAGCATATCTGAAGAGACTAGAAATGGTCAAAATTACCTATTAGTCATTCAAAATATCTCTGCAGGCGGAAGAATTACGAAGCTTTGTTGCTACACGTGACGTCATATAAGGCAGTGTTCACTGTCAGCGTCCCACATCCCATTCCCCTCTGCACTCTTAGATAGCAGTGTCACGTATTCTATTCACATATAAACACGACTGCAGTGCCCTCCGTCAACAACTGTGCTTACTCCTTAAACGGATAATACCTCCGGGAGAGTAGGGTTTCAAGTTCAAGCTCTCGACTCATATAGGCCTACCATCTAACCAAGACTGACTTCATCAAGAGAAATAGCGTCAAAATAAACCTGCCACACGCCCCAGCCTACGAAGCACACATAAGAGAGAGATCAGAAAAAGCAGAGGATATAGACCGCGGATCGTTCCTGACCCCAGCGATGAATACAGAAGAATGGAAGGAACCGAACTTCTCCCTGAAACACGCGTTCACAAGGACCGCCACACATGGATTCCACTACAGAATATGTACCCAAAAAGGGTTCCACCTCGCATCTGCAAGCTATGTGACCAAAAATGTGAACAATACCACCTAATTGACTGTACAGCAAGAAGAAAGCCTCTAAAATTCTACGCAGATGATAATAACTTACAATAATTGTATCCTAATGTACACAGTATGTTTAATAAATATTTTATAATAATATCTAATTACGTCTTAATTAGTGAATTTTATGGTAAAAAAGCTAGTTATATTTTTATCGTCCAGCCATGACACGAGAATTGAATGTTCGAGCAGGACGTCTGCCGGATCCGCTAGTAACATTATAATTTATTTAGGGTCAGTTTCACCAACAGAGGTAACTGTATTACGCCAGTTTTACCCATATATAATACATAGCTAAAACTGGCGTAATAAGTTAACTCTATTGGTGAAACCGACCCTTAGAGAAAGAAATATAGTCGTAAAAAAGTATAGACTAACAATGACTATTGCTTTCTTCGAAAACTTCATTGATGATATGTTTAAAGTTTCCGAAGGCAATACAGATTGTCGCATTGGTTTACTTACCTTATCTCTTGCTCTAAACATACTAACTTAATTTAAAAGTAGGGCAATTTTCCATTCCCCCCTGTATATTCTACTTCCCTCAAATCATAGTTATTGTTATGTTCCCACCTCATTCTTGGTCTACCAACTGGGCGTTTTCCCTCAGGTTTTCCTACAAGAAGCTTCCATGCACCTTATTCATTCCCCATTCGTGCCAATGCCCTGCCCATCGCAGTCTACGAGACTTAACTGTTCTCATTATATCTGGTTTCCTATAAAGACCATGTAGTTGACTGTTATGTAATTCTTCTCCATTCACCTGTCTGCTCATCTCTCTCTTTGGTCCAAAATTTTTTCTAAGACCTTTATTCTCAAATACTCTTAATCTCCTTTCCTCACTTAAAGTAAGAGTCCATGTTTCGCACCCATATAATATAACTGGTAGAATAATAGTTTTATATATTTTCAGTTTAACGTTTTTTGAAAGGAATTGGGACGTCTAGAGTCTCTGTAATGCACAATAGCACATATTTCCAGAATTGAACCTATGTTTAATTTATTCTTAATAAACATATACATGGTTTAATTTTTTATGATTATTTAATCCATGACACAAATGTATCATTACTACTCATATAAGCCTTAAAATATGTCATATCGCATCGATGATATTTGTTTGTATGCAGATAAACAGCACATTAATTTTGTATGTAGCCGTTTGTTTTCTTGGAACGTTTACTTATATTTTAATAATATTACGAAATCACTAGTAACAATGAAATTAATTTTTCTTGATGAAGAAGGAAGGATATGAAAAATCGTTGGGTTTGAATCCAGAATTTTTTCAATGTGAGTCTCAAATGCTGCCCTCTGCGTCAACTCGCTGTTGTGTTGTAAAAGAGTCGCTACAACTATAACAAACTCACTGGCACTATCGAACCCGTAGGTTCATGGCCGCGCTGACATAAGCTCTCCAGAGCTAAAGTTTTCCAATCATTCCCTGTGTAATCTATTTCCCTCAAATCGTGGTTAATGTTATTCTCCCATCTTATTCTTGGTCTACCAACTGAGCGTTTTCTTTCTGGTTTTCCTACAGGAAACTTCGTTATAGCTGTATTTTATTACCTTATTTGCGTAGTTCAGGCTACTCAAAATATCCAGATTATTTTAAAATGTATCGTGTATTTAAAAAAAATAATATTCAATGTTTAGTGAAGTTTAGAAACCGCCACTGATCAAACAGATCTGTATTCCTGCAGGAATACACGAGAAATTCCATTTCCGACTTGTTGAGCAATTCTTGCCCGGATATCGCTTTCTTCCCGCTAGCACATTACCACCTAAAATCTAATATTTATATTCGATCGCCCTCAAGAACGAGATGGCTCTCAAATTCTCCATCGAGCGAGCGCCACTTCTTGTTTGTTCTGGAAAAACAAGTCAAAATTCCGAATTAGGAAAAAAAAAGCAAAGATAATAAAAAACGTTACGAATTACGATCGATGGAAATTTCGTATTCGAAATTGTAGACTAGACTTGTAATAAATTTAAGAATGTAAAGTAAGAGATTTACTTATATGATAATAATAATAATAATAATAATAATAATAATAATAATAATAATAATAATAATAATAATAATAATAATAATAATAATAGCTTTATTTTACCTGGCAGAGTTAAGGCCTTAAGGCCTTGTCTACCACTCAACCAGGTTTAAAAAAAATACAAACAAAAAATAGTCTTAAATCTAAATTACAATATATATATATATATATATATATATATATATATATATATATATATATAATATATATATAAACGATTACAAGTTATGAATACAATACAATTTATATTTATATTTATAATGTATTTTGATTTACTCTAAATTTAACGAATTAAATATATAATATGTACAATATATATAAAAAAACGAGGAAAAGATTAATGACATAGTATAAAATTAAATAAATAGAGAAAAATTAATTATTAGACAACAGGTAACTGTATAAGCGTGACTTAAAGGTACCAAGTGTGCGGCAACCCCTGATATCTTGAGGAAGGAGATTCCAGGAGCGGGCAGAGGCTACTGTGAAGGAAGTAGAATAGGAGGAAGTGCTATGAAGAGGAATTGTTAGCAGACTGCTATCTTGTGATCTAGTGTCAATATTGTATATATATATGGTACTCGTATTTGGTTTCTTAATTGGAAAAATGCATTATATCTCTAAATGACATAACTTTTAAGTTACGTATCTAACGAACTCACTCACTGGCACTATCGAACCTATAGGTTGATGATCGCGAGGAGATAATCTCTCTACACATCCCTATCCAGTGTTAATGTTTTTCAATCATCCCTGTATAATAAACTTTCCTCAATTCATGGTTAATTTTATTCTCCCACCTCATACTTGGTCTACAAACTGGGTGTTTTCCTTCTGGTTTTCCTATAAGAGATATATAAACAGTACCTGTGATCTCAGTAATCCTCAACAATCAGCAAAGTAGTTTTGCAGGAGGCCTTTCGAAAACTTAAGTTTAATCTTCTGCTTTCAGTTTGGTACTGACAGTTGCTTGCAATCATTTTGTACAGATGCTTTAGATTACTGGGTAATGTCAACCATCTGTACAAAATCATTACCAGCAACAGTCTATACCAAACTGAAAGCAGAAGATGAAATTTAAGTTTTCGAAAGGCCTCCTGCAAAACTACATTGCTGATTGTTGAGGATTACTGAGATCACAGGTACCGTTATATATATATATATATATATATATATATATATATATCATCATCATCATGAACAAATTCGTTTTAGGCCATGTGGTCATATATATATATATATATATATATATATATATATATATATATATATATATATATATATTTTTAAATTTTAAAAATCTTGATTCATACAAGCTTCCATGCTCCTCACAGATTCCCAAAATGTGCCACATGTCCTACCCATTGCAGTCTACGAGATGTATTTACATAAATAAAGTGATCCCACTACAGGCCTCAGGAGACCTTTAGGGTAGTAGGAGGTTAAAGCTCCCACTTTTTCTAGAAAATCGGCACCTGATGTCAACCGGGTTGTCAGCCCTGGGTGACGGCAGGTATTACCCTAGAACAAACGTCTGGTACTCATTTCCGTTAGAGACAGAGTCGATTGCAGGGCCTTGGTGCCACCAGAACGTTTGTGCAAGTTTACAAATAATAGAAAAGCGAAAAATATGCCTACAAAAAACATCTAGAACGCTAATGACATTACTGTCCTAGAGATCTTAATATTTCGAAAATAACGATCTTTACCATGTTTTCATATGGTAATTTTCAGTACTTAGCAGGAAGATGGTGGCATTTACAATCTACTGTCCTATATATCTTAGATCATGTCATAGACGAATAAATTACCCTATAAACGATAGTTCGACCAGTTATCGTATATGGAGCAGAAACTATGTCTGATACAACAAAAACTAAAATAACAAACACATGTGAAATGAAGATCTTAAGAAGTATCCAGGGAAAAAACATTATCTGATAACATACACAACACAGAAATTAGAGAGAAATGTCATATTCAAGACACATACAAATTTATTATAGATAGACGAAAATATTGGAAAAGTCACATAGAAAGAATGGATGACAACCGACTTGCAAAAAGAGATAAAGAAGATAGACCAAAGGACAGAAGAAGAACAAGTGGAAGCCAAGAGATGGATAGAGAGTGAATGCACATCCAATAGGTGTTCCTCTGAGGAGTGATTTTGGAAATAAACAGGATGAAAATCCTACAAATTATGAGTAAGAAGAAAAATAATTCAACTTCAAAAACTAAAATTATGGCTTTTCAGGGCAAAGTGCCAGTCAGAGAAAAAAATAGTAATCAATAATGAAATAATAGAAAAGATAGCACACATTAACTATCTTGGTTCAAATATAACATATACCTACGAATGGGATATACATAATAAATTAAACCGATATCAAATGATGTGTGTCACCATAAGAAGAACCCTCCGAAAGACTCGAAGAGAAACTCAGCTTAGGTTTTATAAAATTATGGCTGTTCCTGTTCTTTTATATGGATCTGAATCCTCGGTACTTACAAAAAAAATATATATATCTCACACATTCAAGCCGCTGAATTGAAATTTTTAAGATCCGTAAAAGGATGTACACGCATGGATAGATTACACAATGAATCAATAAGAAATGAACTGGAGATATTTTCAATACTCGATAAACTACGTAGAAGAGCACAAATACCAATGGAAAGAACATTTAGACAGAATGGACAATACAAGATTACCTAAAAAAAGATCAACGCCTACAAACCACATGGAAAAAGATCTTTGGGACAGCCAAGGAACATGGACTTGAGACCAGAACAGGTCTTATTGACCTAATCCTGCAAAGGAAGAAGAAGAAGAAGGAAAAAAAAAGTTACGTTCAAAATGTGAAATTTCCATCCTACATTACTTATTGGAAATGAATAGTACGTACGGTACAAACATTCCTAATTCCTCTTAAAACCTTGTTAATTTAACAACAAAACAATTCAAACGCGGAATTAAGCACATTTCAAATTTGAACATAATTATGTGATAAAAGTAAACAGTATAAATTGTTTTGACACACAAGGAGGAACAGCACTTGGCGCGACCAAGTGTCGCTGGCCACACGCAATCACATTGATTGGCTAATGGTTATTACCGCTAATTAATCCCATCAGCCACAGCCGCTACTCACTTTTATACCGATGACTAATATTAATGAATGTGACGTCGCTTATATATAACCAATACTTAATGGTACTTGCTCATTTATTACCACGCTTTCAACATTTTGCAGTAATGCTGTTACTTGCTGGCTACAGAGCAAGGGGCCATTGGGTTCAATTCTAGGCGGATTGTCCTTCGGATTCCATTAGGATCAGAGAAATTTGTGAATATAATCTGTGTTCGTATGTGTTACTGAAAAACATATTTAAATGAAATACAAGCTGGCCCATAAAAAATGAAACCCAAATGTTTGTGCCACAGAATATTATTATCGTACAAGTAAGTGATTTCATATATTATACACTTTTTTTTTTAATTTCAAAAAATCGGCCGCGGTGGACTAGTGGTTATGCTCCTTGCCTCTGGTCCCGAGGGTCGCGAGTTCAAACCCGGCCGGGGTCGATGGATTTTTTAGGACGAAAAAATTCAAGGAGCAAGTTCTCCGGGAGGGACTTTAAGCCGTGGCTCCCGAGTCTGAAGATTTTCAGGCTCGTAAAAGATCCTTAAGCCTAAATGAAAAGGTCTCTAAGCAAATTTTACCGTCCTAGTACTACCTTGGTTTCCTAGATGTCAGTATGAGGCGGAACCCTGACTACGGACCACTCAAATGGCAGCTATACGAAAACAAGTGTAACTAAATTAGTATGGTTCAAATTCTTCCCTATTGAGGGAGAGCGCCTAAATCTCTGTTAAGGGAAAACATGGGCTTACGAGAGAGAAAAAATAATTAAGTCAACATTACATCGATATATATATATATCTAAAGTCTAGCGCTGTGGTCTCGGGATAGCGTTCGACGTTGTCACGCAATCGCCCTGGGTTCGATTCCCGGTCGGAACAGGCTCCTGGGTGAAGTTTTTTTTTAGGTTTTTCCCTCACCTGTAAGACAAATGTCAGGAAGCTTTAGGGCCCAACGGTCCCCGAAAATCATCCATCATATCATCCTTATCATGATCATCATCTTCTTTCATGGTGTGGAAAGGAACGGGAAGCTATCACACCTACAATTCCCTAGTAAAGCTGCATATATATATATATATATATATATCCACCCATAGTAATTCTGCCCGAGGGCAGGTCTTTCACTGCAATCATATAATTTAATGCTATGTTTTGCAGCTTTACTAGGGAATTATAGGCGTGGTAGCTTCCCGTTGCTTTCCACACCGGTGAAGGATGATAATGATAAGGATGATTATGATGATGGCCATATGATTTAGGGGACCGTTTGGGCCTTAAATTTTTCCTGACATTTGTCTTACCGGGGATCGAACCCGTGCCCGCTGTGTGACAAGGCAGCATACTACCTCTAGACCACAGCGGTGGACTCATACAATATACACAATAATAACAATTCTAGCTTTCATGAAAACGGAACGATGATGATAATGATGATATATATGGTTATTTTCATCTGCACACGCTCCCATTTAAGTACGGACAATTATATCAGGCATATGTCCACCTCCATATGACGTTCGCAATGACCCTTTCACAGACACATCTGTTGATGTCGTTGATGATACGTTAAATTTCTTCCTTAAGTCGGGGAACCGTTTGTGGTTTGTTCACGTAGACTTTGGACTTCACATAACCTAAAAAAAAAGTCACATGGAGTAAGGTCACAAGATCTGGGAGGCACGAATTGAGATCACAGACTTTATAGACCAAGTAACTGTCTGCCGAGACAGTTGAGATGGAATTATGCCTGATATACTTTTCCGCACGTAAATGAGAGTGTATATAGATGAAAAAAATATTTAGATGTATTTTGACTTAATGATTAAAGTTTTAAAAATTGTTTAATATATGAAAGAACCTTTACATGTCTTCCATCATTGACCATGGCTTTTCCATGTGCTCTACCACCATGATCATACATACAAAATGACCACTACTATTTATTTTTCTATAAAGGAAATAAAAAGGTGTGTTAAAAACTACATACAATTTCGGTTACTTTTTTTATCGGCCACCCTGCAGTTTAAGTAAATAGAGACAAAAATGCAATGGTCTTCGATTTTGTTTAGTGATTTTTTAATAAGAAGAAAAACATTATATTTATAGCGCCTCATATGACGTTACGGTTAGATGAGTTTTCCGATCCGATTGAGGGTCTTTCCACTTTTCAGCGGTTGCCCTTTTACCAGCCGGCTGCTGGCCCTTCACATCCACATGTGTCAATCACAGAGGTAGATGATCAACGGCCAGTGTAGGGGTGACATGTGGTTAGCATGTCATGTCCCCCAGCCGTTATAGCTGGTTCCTCAACCTGGAGCCGCTACTTATTGTAGCTACCCAATTGCCTCACGATGCTGGGTGGGCACCGGGTCCCATACTGGCCGAAATACCATGAGAAAATTTCTTCCCCCATGGAGACTAGAACCAGCGCAAGTCCCGTAGCTCTGCGCCAAGGCTTCGTACCTTAACCGCTCGGCTACGGCGCGGGACTATGGTCCTCCGGGCCACGAGTCCTAAATTCCGTTTTCGCTAATATAGTTTATTGATTTGAGAATAATATTTTAAACGGAATCCACTCAACCTCATGAAGATGGTTATTGATTAAACTATAGTCTTGAATTGAAAAGTAGCGGAGTTGGATTTAGATTGTTAAAAATAATTGATTGGGCAGTATATTATGCAAACCAAGTAATAATTTGTATGCTAGGATGTGCTAACTAGTGATACAAACGGCTTCAACTGACTTCGATTCTTGGAAGATTTTAATGCCACAGGCTTCTATATAGACTATAGGCCTACATTCATTGATATAAACTGAAAATATCACACAATTTAATTATCATACTTAAATCTAATATATAAAAGTGAATATTTGTTGGTTCGTATTTTATGCGCTGCCATACCGTTCATCTGATTGTGATGTGGAAGGTTATTGGCTATAAGAGAGTTGTAATACTCAATCCCTTCACTCTTAAAAACCACCCTTTGTAGTGAAAAACGCGTTTTTCGGAACTTTTTGGATGCTTAATGGCTTACGGTGCATAAACCATAACAAATACACCAAATTAATGTACACAGAATTGAATTTCTCAAAAAATCTACTAAAAAGTCCGGGACAGCATATGTTTATCTTTTACGGATAACTTACAATAACAATTTTTGTCTTTCATTGATGCCAAGAAAATCGCGATAAGAAGATTCCCGGGCAACGCACCAAGGGGTATCTAAAAATAATTGCTATATAAATTTATAATTTTTTTCCCCTTACTTATTCAACTAAAGATAAAAACACATTAATTTTCGTTTTTTCAGCTCATTTATGTCAAGATCGGGATAAGTAGATTCCCGGGCAATGCCGTGATCAATAAATTATTAATAAATATTTAATAATTTAATAAGAAAAGCATTTAATAAGAAAAAATGAATTCACATAGTTTTCCTTAATCACGTTTTAATTTATCCAGGCAACTTTAGGTCCCTATAAATAGATGTTATGAAAGTCTGCCATATATATATATATATTTGTCCACGTTACATTGATTGTTCCATTAAGAATGTTCATGTTTGAAAGAAGGTAGGCCTATGTTGTTTTGGAAACTGGAGATGAAATTATATACAGAGAGAAAGTAGGGCACGGGTGGTGTTGAGATACAAGCCAGAAACATACACAGATCGATGTTTGATATTGAAAGCGACTCTCTCTCCAACATATTTACCCAAAGTTTGAAATTCGAGATCTCGAATTAAACGTGGTTAGAAGCTAGGAATTCCGCTCGAGCAATCAGAGACTGAGGAAATGTATGTCACACAGAAACTCAACTTGCTTCTCGATTCTCTGGAGTACACTCTATAATTATTGGCACTGCAAGATTGACTATGTTCGCTTCTTAGTTTGTGTTCATGCAATAAGCAAAATCGCCTCTATGCTTCCTCATTTAACCTCACTCGCTAGATTAAATGGACCAACCGTACTGCATAGAAGATATCAGTGGCGTCTCTCGATCTAAAATTTAGCATGTCTTACAAGAACGAATGGGAACTCATGCTGTGAAACAGGTTGCCGCGATACTACAGTACTAGCCCCCTTTGGTGAATATAACGTTGACGTCTCTGAGTCAGATCCCATATGGCAACGCTGCCAAATCACACATTTTCAAGCGACTAGCTCCAGATAGAAAGGCATAGAAATTAAATCAATAGCATACCAATTTAAGTATTGTAATAAATAGTAGACCATTCGGTAAGTAATGGCAACACTATTGTAAATTAGCGATCCTAGAGGTGACCATTGTAATATTTTAGTATATTGTTGAGAACCTCATAATGTGTTTCCCAATTTTAACTTTGAATATTGTTGAGTATCTTTGTTGTATAAATCTCTAATATTCAAAGTCAAGAAATATCAATAGTTTGTGAACATATTCACTATTTTCACACTTAGTAAGTAATACATCCCTAAAAAGATTTTCAGTAGAATTTATTTAGAACATAGAAATGGGACATACTCGAATATCCACCAAGTTCACCAGACATGAACTCTTGTGACTATAATTTATTCTCAGAGATCAAAGAACCTTTACGAGGCATTCGATTTCAATCAAGAATTGATATCCAGAAAGTTCTAGATCGGTGAAAGGGATATTCAGAAATGGTGCGGCAGATGGAGTGCTACGTCTTCAACGATTTGGTAACTTATATTTGACTTGACGGGAGACTATAAATGAAGTTCATAATGTCAAAATTAATATAAATACGTTTATAGTAATGTTGCCATTACTTAACGAAATGCCCTAGTATATTAATGAGCCCTTTCTTCGGCGCAAGCCACGAAAGCTCTAAATGATGAATACCCGGTGGATAATAGCATCACTACATTTCTTTGTTCGTGTAGTCGGAGGAACCGAAGTACATTTCGACAATCATATGTTTTCTTAACCAATACCACCAAGTTGTCTTTATGACACTGCTGGTATTCATCTTCTTCTTCCTTCCAAGTATTAGGCCAAAGCCTGTTACGATCCTATAGAAAATTTTCCCTCCAGCGTTTCATAGGACGGCCCAGTGATCTTCGTCCTCTTGGTATATAATTATAAACAGCTTTGGGGATCCGATTTGAACTCATTCTTTCAAGATGGTGTTTCCAATTTAGTTGGTACTGTTTAATATATTCCAAAATTGGCATAGTCTTCATTTCTTTTAAGATATCGGTGTTCCTTTTCCGATCCCATCTGGTGTAACCCGCTGTTCTGCGCATGAATCTCATTTCACAAGCCGTTATTCTGCTTTCATGTTGTTTTTTTAGTGTCCATGCTTCACTACCATAGGTCAACACTGGTCTAGCCAAAGTGTTATATAAACGTAATCTGGTGTTTTTTTGTACAAGGGATGGTTTCATAACTTGATTAATAATTCCTAAACTTTTATTATAACTAGTAACTTTTTCAGGGATATCCTTTTCATCCTTCCGGGAAATTCTCGTATAAGACTTGAAAGCATAATAATAGTCCCTTCGATTGGTTGCCGGCCAAAGGAAGGCAAGACCAGTGACAGTGATGGGGCTGCCATCTCATAGCCTCTGGTCAGGCTTTTCTGGAGAAGAAAAGAAAATAAAGGAAGGAAGAAATGGAAGAAAGGAAAGACTCTCTAGCCCTCGGATGCCCTAATAGCGTCGGGGTCGAAAAAAACAAGAGTTAACCAAGAGAGGTTAGATAGTAAAGTTAAAAGAGTGCAAAACACAAGTAAGTGGAAGAAATGTTTTGCTCAGCTTGGACACCTTGTGGTCGCCATCCACATATCCCCTAGATGAGGACCCCTGAGATCCTGCTGGTATTCTCTCCTGGCAATGATGAATTGTAACTCACTTCTTAAGTTCGGGCGCCTGAAGGCGGGTTTACGATATACCGATGATATGAAGAATGATAATGAAGCACCAGGAGAGCTCTTAAAAGTAAACTTATTCTAAATCCAAAAAATGGACGACTAAAACAATAGAACAAGTGAGCAATTTTAATTATCTGGGATACAATGTGTCATATAGAAAAAGTGAAGACATTGAAAACAAAATAAATATTATATGTGTGGCACCATAAAACGAAGTCTCAAAGGAAGTATAAAGGAGACACTTTTATTTTTTTTAAAAACAATGGCTATTCCAACACTATCAGTGGATAGGAACACTGGGTCTTAACCAAAAATCAGGAACGAGGAATTGAAACGTCAGAAATGAGGTTTCTGAGGAGTGTGGCTGGCCATACACATCAGATCCAAAACGAAATGAAAATATACGAAGATAACTAGATATATTAAAACTACTAGATAGAATTGCATAATTCAGAGATGGATAGGCGGACCTCATCAATAGAATGGATAACAATATAATTCCGAAACAGTTTATTCATTACAAACCACTAGGACGAAGAAATGAGGGAAGACTCAGTAAAAGATGGACAGACCAATTGCACTTCTAATAGCAAGGGCGTATATGCAAAATATTAGTTTTGAGAAAAACGTGTTTAAAGTTCCATAAACATATTTTCTCTATATCGCATGACATATATCAGTCAATGCGAAGAAGTTATATATTGCGTTCTGAAGTGGTTTACAATTTGGATGAAAGAAGAAGGTTCAGTGTTTATATTTCAGTAATTTAAAAAAATTCGATTTTTGTTGATACGCCCTTGCTATTCTAAGCGCCTCAATTCTAACATGAGATTAGAACAAACCTTAAGTCTAATCCTTGATCATTATTATTATTATTATGGCGCGGTGGACTAGTGGTTATGCTCCTTGCCTCTGGTCCCGAGGGTCGCGGGTTCAAACCCGGCCGGGGTCGATGGATTTTTTTAGGATGGAAAAATCCAAGGAGCAAGTCTTCCGGGAGGGACTTTAAGCCGTGGGCCCCGAGTCTGAAGATTTTCAGGCTCGTATAAAATCCTTAAGCCTAAATTAAAAGGTCTCTAAGCAAAATTTACCGAATTTTCCCGTCCTAATACTACCTTGGTTTCCTAGATGTCAGTATGAGACGGAACGCTGACCACGGACCACTCAAAATGACATATATACGAAAACAAGTGTAACTAAATTAATATGGTCCAAATTCTTCCCTCTAGGGGGAGAGTACCTAAATCTCTGTAAAGGGAAAACATACGCTTACAATACAATTATTATTATTATTATTATTATTATTATTATTATTATTATTATTATTATTATTATTATTATTAAAGTGTAAAGTATACACTGTGACAAACCAAACATGATGGTGGCTAGAATCAACTTATAATTTCGGATTTCAGGTAAATCCCTACTTCTAATGATCGGATTTCACTATTGTCTGTTATTGTCTATACAAGTAGACTATAGTGTGCGTTCTGCAAATTCATTGAATAGTAATTTATTAATTAAACGTTGATTGGGGTTGAAATGGAACATGATAATGAAATTCCAATTCAGCATTTGTCATGTAAAGTTATAAAACTCACGAGAACTCCTCGAATTTGAACTCCTGACCTTCTGAACGTGTCTCGAACGCTGCCGACTGAATCAACCAGTTTGCTAGAGGATCGTTTGCATGGGATGGATTTCGGGGATAAATTCCTAAAACAATTCCCTTTGTGGTGTGGTTTTCATAATTATGCTAGGATGACGTCTTTTGTTATCGAATCCATTATCCCAATCATTACGATTAAACAATTTGTACACTATACGTACAATAGCTTCTATAGCCCTAACGTTGTTGAGTCTTCTTAAATAACAAGTATCAGTGACTATATTGAGTCATTAGAAAAGCCATAATTAGACCTGCCTTTTTACCATGTGCAGCACACCAACGCTCAGAGGGTGATTACTCATTATAAGCTGTTTTTGCATGTAAACAGCGCAAAGGACAATTATTTTGTCTTCTCGATATGTTCGTCTTTATGGATAAAAACTTATATACACATGGTGCGAGAGGTTCAAAGAGCTTAGACCATTATCAATACTAAGGGTTAATAGGCCTAGTTAAATACGTAGTCATATGGGTAATGCAACACAATGCTTGAATATTCATTTCAGTTTTCTTAATATAATTTCGATGCCCCTCATATCAAGTATCAATTCAATTGTCTCCAAGAAGATGAAAGTTCGCAGTTCCAGGCCCTACAATCGACGTAAACAACACACACACACGATCAAATTACTATATTTCATTATATTATGATTATTAATATTACTATTAATATATTTATTATTATTAATATATATTAATAATATTATTAATAATAATATTATTCAATTTAGATCTAATTTAAACCCAAATTGTCTTTTCAAGTTTCCCGGTACAAATCCGGCCGGGGTCGATGGATTTTTCGGGGTATAAATATCCTGAGTAAGGAAATTTCATGAAAGGAACTAAAAGCTGTGGATTTCGTATCGAAGGTTCATTGCACGTAAGAGAAACAAACTGACAAAGAAAAGCCTCTAAGCAAAATTTGTCAGCCCTTTCAACCCCAGATTTAATTTTACCTATTTTAAGAGCGGCGTTGAATAAAATAAAATTATAGAAAAAGAGTATGTTGTCCGAATCTTAAAGATTAACTTCCTACCCGTGTAAAAACATTATACACCTGATCTTTCCACCGTAGTTTTGATCTACCTAATCGTCTTTTACTTCGTGGATCCATATATTATTATTATTATTATTATTATTATTATTATTATTATTATTATTATTACTGATATACGCTATAGTGTAGTTGGTTAAGGCAATACGCTACAAACTGGAAGGTCAGAATTTCGAGCCCCGGTGGGGCCAGGATTTTTAAACAGCTTTAAACCTTCTGGCAGCAACATGGCCCTGAGGTCGATTCGGCCTCTAACGGAAATGAGTGCCAGACAATTATTCTGGGGTAAAGGTGGCCGTCACGGAGGGCTGAAAACCGAAGTGACATCTCGTGCCTATGTGTCTATTGTCTAAAAGGTGGGAGCCTTAACCTCCTATTACACTTAGAAGAGCCTCCTGAGCCTGTAGTAGGATCACTTTATTTAACCATTGTTGTTATTATTATTATTATTATTATTATTATTATTATTATTTTATTATTATTATAAATATTGGACAAAACAAACTGGAAGTATGTGTTATCAGAAATTTACAAATATTGTCTCTATCAGGTAGCTTAGGAACTAAGCTACTGAAGAGTTTTATTACATCTCGATCGAAATTAAGTATGTAATTCCTATTGACAGTAAAATCCTTGCAGAAATTCCCGCTTCTAGTGCGGGTTCTCTGATATGCTTGTTAGACACGCAATCCACTGTACGTAGACACTGTTTCATTGAAAGAATAGGCTGTTTGTTTTTTTTTTCTGGATTTGAGAAAACATGTAATGACTTTCATTACATTAAAAGTAAATTTCGCTACTTTTAATTTTATTTCATCTCAAGTCAACCTTATGAAAACCTCTAAGTTTGAGAAGTACTTGACACAGGGTCATAAAGCTCACCAACTTCTCCTTTTAAGATTAAAAACTTAAGTAAAAGTGTTTAAAAATATGAGATGCTACGGAAAAAAGAATTAGGGAATCAAGAGGGTAAGATAAGGAGAAGGAAAGCATAATAAATAAGCTTATAATTAATTATATGCAAGGATATTTAAAAAAGTTTTTAAGTGAGAGTTTTTTTATCATTTAGATTAAGTCAGCTAGCTCATATATTATAAAACATAGTAACCAACTTAAAAATGTTAGAGATTTATGACCCGAGACGAGATTCAGAGAGCGGAAAACGCAGCGTAAGAATAATTTTAACTAATTTAACTTATGTATTTTTTTATTGAATTCCTCCGCCTTTGTTTGTCACGCTGGCATTTTAATACAGTGTGTAATTGAATTTATTGTATGTGATATTCAATTATTGAAAACAAAGTCCACCGCTGCGGTTTCGAGGTAGCGTGCTGCCTTTTCACGCAGCGGGCCTGGGTTGGATCCCCAGTCGAGACAAAACTCCTCGGTGTTTTTTTTTCCCCCCGGGATTTTTCTTCCTCTGTATGACAAATGTCAGGAATCTTTTAACGCCTAAACAGTCCCCTAACATCGTCCGGCCATCATTATCATTTACATCTCATTAGCTAGGATTAAGGCCTCTCCTGACGCAAAATTAAGATATTGTGGATATATTAATCTTATTCGTATGCACTATACATAGGAGCGAGATCCTGGATACATTTTTGAGATGTACCTCTGTACCAGATGTTAAATAGGTATGCACATTTTTATTCATGCATTGTCCTTTATATCCCTCCTCATCAAACTGTATATTATTAATTATCTTTTACGGTCTCACTTACCAAAACATGGAATTCCCTTCCGACCTATGTCAAAGACTGTCAAACTATAACATCCTTCAAAAACAAACTAAAGAATTATTTAATAACAAACAAACTTATACACCTCACTGATAGTATTCTTTTAACAATTAATAAATTTAATCATTTATGAAAATAATATTAAGATTAACAAATATTTTCTTTTGTTTTGTTTTAAATATTGTATAATCGTAAAATTAGTTTTCTATATCTCATTATTTTTCTTTGTTTTTATATACATTAGACAGGGACAATTTAATATGTCTTGCTTGTATACATTTTATTATTAGTTTTAGTCTTAATTTTAACTAACATTAACTGGTTGCATCGTAATATAATAGATATTATCTTTTTGATCAAATTTGTATTTAGTGTTTAATATTAGAGTTAATTGAGATTCTTATATTCTGACGTAATATATGTTTGTCCTGGTGAGTGGAAGAGAAAACCACATGGCCTTAACTCCACCAGGCTAAATAAATAAATAAAATAAATTTATATTAAAACAATTTCAGACATTTCAGACATAAAAAATTGAAAATGGACATAATATGAAATACAATTATATACGTTACAAGGACTCAAATGTTATTTCGAATTAGTTTCGAAATTACGACCATGGCTGCTCTTCGGCGTAAACATCTCAATTCATCCATAAAACCTCAATTTCGATTCTTGTATGGTAAATAACAATTACATAGTTAATTTTAAGCGGAAAACAGGAATGAAATGTGTACTCACTTTACAGCGCGATTATCGTAAGCGTAAGTACATCACGTGATAAACATTCCACAGCAAATGCGTGTCTACTTACCTGAAACAAAAAACACAATGTTATGAACATTATTTTTATTTAGGCCTATTCAGTAGATACAAAATAACAAAACAGTTAATCTAAATTCCATTCATACTCTAAATCTTTCCGGGCTTAATGGTCCATTTAAAACCCAGGGTCTATGATAAACCATATGATTCGAAAATTGGAATTTATGCATAATTGAGGAGTTGAGTGGAATATGGGCGTAACTCATGTTTTGCCCTTTTTCGGTTCATTGGTCAGCCTGAAAATGTTCGTTTCGATATCTCGATTGCAGCAGGTTCAGCAGCTGATTGTATCAATTGAAATAAACAACAATGTTATGCAGTTAGTTATATATCAATTGCTAATATCTCAAAACGTATTTTTTTTCAACTCCTCAATTATATACCGTATTTTACATTTACGCCAATTACTAAAAATGTATGTAGTATCCACACAGTCCTCTGGGTAATGCAGTTACTCTCTTTTGGGGCAAAATTTCTCAAAATATTTGAAAAAATAACATTTTTATGCATCCCTGTTTGGTTCGTCTTTCGGGCTAAATGATCGTGGTCAGGTTTTTCTGTCACTCGACATTTCGTCTACTACTGCGGTAGACATCTTCAGGAGATTCTGCTTGCTCTCTTAGTACAGCAGACTACTGCAGACTGTTCTAAGAGAGTACGCAGAATCTCCTGATGAGGTCTACCGCAGTAGTAGACAAAACGTCGAGTAACAACAAGACCGGACAACGACCATTTAGCTTGGAAGAAAAACTAAACTGGCATCATGGCGCCGGCCATGAAAGCCTACCATTATACATTTTTGTGCATTCTGAAAAACGAATTTTGCGAGAATGTATTTTTTATAGGAAATTTTATAATTGAGGGTGAAAAGACAACGGCCATGGTGGGCGAAATGTTGGTTATGTCGATATTTCGTCATCCATAGCTGGTGACATAACACAGGCAAGCAACATCTAGGTGATCACCGCTTTTAAGCCCGGAAGAATTTAAGAAGATTTATCATGACAAATCCTGCTGTGAAAGCCTTAGTTAATTGTTTAAATGGCATTGGGTCAGATTTTAAAATCATGTTCTCATAATAAACTAAAAAATCACATTACAATTATAATTTTGAAAATTTAAATTTGCTTCTGAGTTAAATATTAGGATTGTTGTATTGTATTGTATTCCTAACAATGAATATCTCACTCTTTTTATTTTTCGAGAAAGAGCGTTTTGTTGTACTTACCAGCAAAGGCGACCAATATTAAAAGTTCAACTTCCTACATTTCGGGGTTGCCAACCTAAATATCTATACAGTAATATTACATTTGCACCCACATGCGGGAAGTAAAACCACTGCCCTCTATGTATATAGTATGTATAATATATATACAGAAAATATCCAAAAGTTAGTGTTAATATACAATATACGAAACAAATGACTGCATTTTAAATTAACTGAACTTTATTTGAAACAATATAAAACAATAAATACGTACTTGCGGTCATGTTATCAATAATTGTTCTCAAGGCTTCCTGTTGTTTCAACTAATACACATTGCCCACACTGTTAACGTTAGTCAATTGTTTATAATGAACGCAAATATTTCCAACAAAGATATTATTTTACTATTATTTATTATTTTGAAAACACCATTTTGAAAACCTCGGATCGTAATATACTATCGAAGTATTGATTAAATCGCTTAAAGAAGTAAGTATGTGTGTGTGTGTGTATATATATATATATATATATAGTTAATTTCGTGATACTAAGCTTTTAGACTATTATACCTTATTATTATGGAAATTTCTGGTTAGAGTCTTGGGAATATTATACTTAAGGATATACGAATGAAATATATACATGCTGAGTTGTAGAATATATATTTTATTTTATTACCAATATGACATATATTATACCTATTTTTTCTTTAGGTTTGAAGAACTAGGGTAATTTCGTGATAGTATTTGAGTAAATTCGTGACAAACGTTTTAGCCACTCTCCATTTTACATCCAATGCATTTGAGATCCCACTTGTAAAGAGTCAACCCTTGACACTTTTCATGGAACCACAGATCACATTTTCGACATTGTATCCGTTCTCCTTTAGTGTCGACGAATATCTACTCAAAAATGTTGTTCAAACACAGACAAGTATTAAATCTAACAACTGCTAACATGAATGAAAACACTTCCTCTACAAGTTAACATAAAATACACCCAAGGAACGCTGTTATCACAAATATGAAAACACAGAAAGAAAGTAGACTTTCTGCCTCTATGAGATAGAAAAATAATTTATTTTTCTTGCCAGTACAACTTCGTTACAGACGAAAGAAAACATATAACGAAATTATCTATCTCATGAAATTAGCTGAGTTTACTCTATATATCCCAAAATACTATATATGTTCCACGCCATAGCCGAGCGGTTTAAACCGTGATGTCTTGGTCCAAAGCTAAGAGACTTATGCTGCGTTGGTTAGAATCTAGGGAAGACATTTTCTTAGGGAATTTCGGCCAGTGTGGGATCGGGCCCACCCAGCACTGAGGAAATTTCTGTAGCTACAATTAATAGTGGCCCCAAGTTGAAAAAATATATTTAACTAAGGCTGAGAACTTCTCATTCAGATAGGTAATCTCTCCTGTTATATTTTTTAACATACACATTGAACCATTTTTTACAAGTTCTCTCAAACGTGATCAGTGGTCTCATTTATTTTTATTTGAGGGCTTTTAGAAACAGAGCAATTGCAATTAATCACATATTAATCAAACGTGAACAGTGAGGTAAGGACAATCCGTAAGTACTAAAAGCAATCCGTAAGTACTAAAAGCTCTAGAAATGGATTATTTACGCAGAAGTGTCATAAAGTCAAAATTAGAATATGTCACAAATAAGAAAATTAGATACATAATGGAAGCAGACGAAAGCATATTTCAAAGAATTGAGGAGAAGAAATTAACATGATGGCCGAAACAACTATATCAATGGCTACCGGCCAGAAAAAAAATACCAAAGTTAACTTGGAAGGAAAGCATGAGGATAGCAATATAAGCAAGAGGAGAGAGCTAAGCATTGAATATGCCCAAAAGGCTTTGGAAGTTTGGCACGGGAAGTGGGCAATAGCTGTAAAAACTAAAATGTACATAGATAAATAGGTAGACAGAACTGTTTAATTAAAAAAACAACTAAATAACATATTCCCACTTTATTTTTCGAATATTTAGTATTTTTATTTTCATTCCAAGAGTTTAAATTAACAGGAAGCAAGAAAAAATATGTGCTTGGAAACTACATCATGGTGTGTTAAAAAATGGAGTTTTCTAGTTTAAACTTGCCTGCTAGTTAAGTTATAAAAATGTAGAGACAAGCAGCAATGACTAGGTTCTAAAAATAAAAACGCCACGTTGCGGAAATACGTGTAAAAAAGATTTGACACGGGAATTGTTCCGGACTTGACAAGTGGAGTCTGCGATACAAAAACAACATACGTTTTGTGGTTCCTCATAAAATATTTAAGTGTTTTATAACATGCCAACTTTGAGATAATGAGCCAAGAAGTTTCTTTAACAAAGACGTAGAATTTATTTTATGGTAACATTTATTTTACTGCTTGCCTCACTCCGAGCTTTGCAGCAGCTTTAATGATGACGGTAATAAATATCGTTATTATGTTAATATCAAGCCATCTGCATTTCTCGTTTATCTCCCTTTAATATTCTCTACAACATTATCTCGCTTCCTTCTTAACCATTTTCTTATTTCATACGTCAAAATTTACCTCTTTTACTGTTTGTAAATTTCCGTATCCCTGGTAGCCCTGTGGCATTAACAACAGAAATCTCATTAGATAAATGCAGACAGGGAAGCACGCTTTTACCCTCCCTTTTTAATATTTATATTGACGATATCATAAATATAACACTGGTCAACATGATTTTTGTCTCATGAGTGCCAATAGTTGAACTTAATGCAATTTTTTATCGTGTTTTCAAATATGTATTCGGTCTTTCTCTATCACTCACAGTTTTTTTTATTTCAATTTCAATTAATGGATTTAAATAATATTTTTTTTTTAATTTCTGCTTAACAAACATTAAAGGGATTACGTCAAAATCAAAATATACAGTGGTGTACCCTGACTTGCAATCTGCAATGAGACCAGTTCCACACTGCCAAGAATTGCCCATACCAAAGCCTCCAGAACATGTGACATTAGATAAAGAGCGCTCAGATTCTGATGGAAGTAAGCAAGAAGAAGAAGAAACAGACTTTGGTGATACAACTTTTGAACAAAGCTGTTCATCTGAGCCTCATTTGTTGACTCAACAAGATCTTAACGATCTCATACGAGATTTAAAGTTATCCAAAAACCAGTCTGAAATGCTTAGTTCCTGGATGGAATGTCTCGGAAATGTTGCATGATGGAGAAAACCCGATATCATATTTGAATTCAGGAGAAAAAGTACTATCCGAATCACATATTTTCCTTTCTCAGACAAAAAAAAAATATATATTTTTTGTTGCTCAGTGTAATTGGCAGATAAAATTGGACTCACATTTCAAAATACGAAATAATATCTTAAGACACCTTACTTTTTTGCAGACGACCTAGTTCTAATATCTAGCTCAGGAGAAGGACTACAGAAATCACTCGTTCAATTAAATAACATTATACAGCGCCGTAGCCGAGTGGTTAAGGCAGGAAGCCTTGGCGCAGAGCTACGGGACTTGCGCTGGTTCGAGTCTCCATGGGGGAAGAAATTTTCTCGTGGTATTTCGGCCAATATGGGACCGGTGCCCACCCAGCATCGTGATGCATTTGGGTAGCTACAATAAGTAGCGACTCCAGGTTGAGAAAATCAGCTATAACGGCTGGGGGACTCGACATGCTGACCACATGTCACCCCTACACTGGCTGATTATCATCTACCTCTGTGATTGACACATGTGGATGTGAGGCCAGCAGCCGGCTGGTAGGCTAAGGACCTTGTAGGCCTGTCGCGCCAGGAGTTTTTTTTATACAGAATTATAATTTCAAAATATCAATAAGTGAAACGAAAATCTTAGCTTATAAAGGATTGATACCGTGAGAGCTAAAATAATTCTGGAGGAGAAACCCGTTGAACAAGTGAATCATTTTAAATACCTGGGTTATGAAATCTCCTATTTTAAAAATGAAGACGTTTTAACAAACTTAATAAATTTATTTATACAGGCCTATGTGTAGCACAATTAAGAGAATATTTAAAAATACAAGATAGCAAACAAAACTAAACTTTTATAAAGCAGTGACAGTCCTCTTACTATTGTATGGTAGTGAATGTTGGGTTTTAACTAGAATAGAAGAGAAGATCATTGAAGCAGCTGAAATGAGATTGCTGAGAAGTGCTGCAAACTTCTACATAAAAGTGGAAGTGAATATATTTGAAATGAGCTAAATATTTTTAAACTTTTAGATAAAATAAAATACTATTGAAAAAACTGGAAAGAACATGTTCAAAGAACGAAAGATGAACGCATATAAAAAATTATACTTAATTACAAACGAAAAGGAGACAGGAATGTTGGTAGACCGAAAAGGAGATGGATTCAACTTTTTGAATGAGAATCTATGGGACCGGAACATGACACATGGGCTTAATCCGTGATTGTTGATGATGATAAATGTAGACCAAACATTTCAGTTTTTTACATTGTAAGTACAACTAGCATTTGGGAGTTCCCCATTCTTTCTAAGCGCACTGCTGCATGCCCAGATTCTCAAACGTGAGATATCGATTCCATAACGGTATCGATTCTAGCATTCCATGATCCTAGGACATGTCTCTGTGTTTGAGCCTTTGACATGGATTCCCTGGAGAACCGAACGGGGAACTATTTTTACCTCCGGAAAATGTTACCCCATAGAAACCCATGTTGCCCGTGTTTCTTGACAGTAAAAGATCGTCGCTCTTTCGACCAAGCTATTTTTTGTCTATGATCACAGCTTATGTCCGTGCTGCCTTGATCTACGGGTTCGGTAGAGATGGGACCGGTGTTCACCTATGATGAGAAATTAGAGTAGCTACAATAAGTATAGACAGCAGGTTGAGAAAACAAGCTATAACGATTGGAGTTCCCAATATCTTTACATGTCACCCCTGTACTGGTGTAATTTCGTCCAGCTTTTTAAATATCAAATGTGGATGAGAGGTCAGCAGAGTATGGTAGATAGGCGACATATAATAGTAGAACATTAGATAGCTCTATCGGTTCGATAAGGGTTATATTTGTTAACTTACAAGCATTCGATCGAAGATAATTATATTTTATCTATAACTGAGGAATGCATGGATAACACTGACCAACAAAAAAGACACTTTTTTTTTGTCTCAGAAAGAAAAATATGTAATTCTGATAGTATGTTTTCTGAATTCAAATATGATATCGGTTTTTTTTTTTTTTTTTTTTTTTTTTTCCATCGCACAAGGTTTCCGATAGACAGACATTTATAATTTCAAACATTTTAATATTTTCTACATTCGTAACTACACAATATTCGAACATTCGGACTCACCTAGAAAGTAAGAAATTACGATTTTCTGCTATATTTCACCTGTGGAGCACCCTTCTTGATGGCCCAACAATAATCGGCCAGCTTATTAGGATTCCATTTGCCTTGATATCTCTTTTCCATAGCTGAAACCATTTATGTTAGCTCAATTGGTTTTATTTTACAATGGACAAATTGACGAAAAAACGTTTATTAAAAAATAATTATTTAAATCCATTAATTGAAATTGTAATAAAAGAAAATTGTGGGTGATGGAGAATTTTCGAATACATATCTGAAAACACGATAAAAAAACTGCATTAAGTACAACTATTGGTACTTATGAGACACAAATCCTGTTGACCAGTGCAATCGGTAATTTTTTCAATGTTGAAATTGTAATATTGTGTAGCATTTTAATTGTCCCTTGACATAGGACATTCAACTGCCGCGATTTTATCAAAATTTACTTTATTTTATGGATATGTACAGTGATAGTAAATTAAAATATAGATTACGGTGACACAAAGATGCGCTTGGTTGCAGTTATGGACGACAATTTCTGTCTTAAGAATAACAAGTTTTGCGTTATCAACTCATCAAATTTTATAATCCACCACTTTTACGCTACTGGTTCTTAACGAATTGTAATCTATGACTACATTCACGTCTATAAAAGTCTAGTCTTCAAGATAATAAAAAAAGATTACTAACGAAATTACGAGTATAAGGTTAACATATGTAGAAATACCAAATATAGAAATAAAATAATAAGGGTGAATAAATTTTGGTTTTATCTCTATGAATTCAGTACATTACGTTGACAGAAGTCACATTTCTTGCTTACTTGCTTGTACAAACAATCAAACAGCTATTCTTTTTCTTCTTCTTCTCCTCCTTCTTCACTTCACGGGCTAGGAAAATTGCCTGTTCCGCCTCACAGTTGTTCTGTCCATCTTTTCACTGGCCTTCCTACATTCCTTGAACCCCTTGGCTTGTAGTTAAATGCTGATTTTGGTAATCTGGTTAAATTCATTCTTTCTACATGTCTAAAGCATTTATATCTATGTTCTTTGATTTTATCATTCAGTGGATATATATATATATATTTAACTCTATTTTTATATATTCCATTCTTTATCCGATCCAATCTTGTGCAGCCTTTTGTTCTGCTAAGAAAGTTCATTTCTGCACTTTGTATTCTACTTTGTAATTTTCTTTGTCATTACTCAAGTTTCACTCCAATAAAGTAATGCAGGAACTGCCAATGTTTTATAAAAAAATCGTTCGAATCCCAGTGGGGTCAGGATTTTTAAACTGATCTAAACCTTCTGGCGGCACTATGGCCCTGGGGTCGACTCAGCCTCTAACGTAAATGAGTATCAGACGTTTGTTCTGGGGGTAAAGGCGGCCGTCACTCAGGGCTTACAACCCGGCTGACATCAAGTGCCGATTGTCTAAAAAAAGTGGGATCCTTAACCTCCCACTAACCCAAGGGCCTCCTGAGGCCTGTAGTGGAATCACTTTTAGTATCTCTTCTTGTTTTCTTTAAAGTTTTATGTATACCGTAGTTCAGCAAATCATTTGAAATCTTGACAGTTTAATATTTACGTCTCTAAGTTTTTGGTTTTATAGTAAAATTACAACCCAAATAATTAAAATTTGTTACTTGTTCCAGATGTCTATTGTCTATTATAATTTTTTATATTATATGTTCAGCTATTATTATTATTATTATTATTATTATTATTATTTATTATTATTATTATGCTTTAAGCCTCTTGGATTCTATTGTTAATTATGTGAGCGAGACTTTTTTTTTTCCCATCTAGTGAATATTTGGAGAACTTGATCAACGAGTCAATATGTAACAAACCGATAAGTTATCGACTTCAATGTTCGTGAAACACAGCAAATATTTAACCGATCGTCACCTTTAACAAATCAATAGTTACACACAGATAGGAGTATCTCAACTTTCGAGAAACAGAGCTTTATCAATGATAGTAACCACCGATATTGTAAAGTACTACTTCAATAAAGTTAGTCCATAACATTTGGTAACCATGTGTTCATTGTGTTTGTGTAAAACAAATCACGCGGTATTATTTAGAACAATAAGATCTACGTGTAAATGTGAATATGAAAGAGATTGGGGTAAGATGGCTTTAATTGCAAATTGTGAATGCAAACTGAAAATTAGGAAAATATACCAATGCAAATCAGACCACATTAACTCCATTATTAGAAATGTTGTCTTGGTTCCGATTGGAAGACTGGCGAAAGATACATTGCCTCTGCTTCTTATACAACACTTTGTCCACCTCATCACCTCTTTACATTTCCTACTCGCTTCTATTCGCTATCCTCTCACCATAACTTAAGCCTGAATGAAAAGGCCTCTAAGCAAAATTTACCGAATTTTCCCGTCCTAGTACTACCTTGGTTTCCTAGATGTCAGTATGAGGCGGAACGCTGCCCACGGACCACTCAAAATGACATCTATACGAAAACAAGTGTAACTAAATTAGTATGGTTCATATTCTTCCCTGTAGGGGGAGAGCGCTAAATCTCTGTTAAGGGAAAACATAGGCTTACAATACTATACAATTATTATTATTGCTATTTTTCTTTATTTCCCTTGTCAACTCTACATTGTGTAGCCTATACCACATTATGTATCATTAATCAACTTGCAGTGTATGTATAATTGAACCCTCGTGAAATGAAAAAGAAGACCTTACGGACTTAAATCCATCAGGCAAAATAAATAAATAAATGAAACAAACGTTCCATTAAAGAAAGCAAATTCGTAAGAAAAGCGCCATTTTTTCTTATTCTAAAGTAAGACAATATTCAGACATACCCAAAAAATTCAGATCGTAGATTAAATATGAAGGTGGGAAGAAATGGCCAGATGTAATGAATTATATTACAATAGTTAAGAACTTATACAATATTTAAATAATATACTATACTTCTATACTTGTGATAGTAAAAATGCACAAAATAGATTTTAAAACAAAGAAATTAAAAGTAATCTTCAACGGATATTTGTGTAATTTAGTTTGAGGTTTGTAGATTAAACTTAAACTAGCTTTCAATTTTTCTACAGCAATTTTAAGACATCAATATTCACAAGACAGTTTCGCGTTAAAATATTTTGTTTTAAAATAAGCCTACTACACAATTTAAAGTAAAACTAATGATAGGCTAGCAACAAAATTTATTAGAATTCCGAAATTAGTAAAAAGATGACAGTAGTCAAAAAACAAGACATTGAAGTACTTCTCATTTACGCTCAATGCCCAGATTTAAAAGCAGAAAGAAACGTAAGTCAGGGAAGACGATTAAAGATTGATTTTTTTTTCTTCCAAAGGAAATAGGAAAAATGGTCCGTTTTCTCATGTTACAAATTTTACATTTTGAAATATTCATAAAATTTGTGTACTTTTAGCGAAAATTCGCTTTTTAAGGCGTAAGATAATTATATTAACCGCTATTTTATTCTACCACGTATAATCCATATTATAATAAACATAAGATTTTGGAACAGCCTTAAAAAAAAGTATTCAATTAACTATATGATATAACTATAGTCGCACAATCATTTTTCAATGAAAATCCAGAAGACATAATGGGAGCCACTGAAAACTTTTATATTAACATATCATGAAACATTTTCTACTTTCATTCTAATGTCATGTCATATTAATTCATAAATTAACATTTTTCTCATTTCTTATAAAATTAAAATGGATTAAAGTATATTTCTTTCTTATCCTTTCAAGTAAGTTCCTACAACTCCCTTGTGACTTTATGGACAACAGAATGTCTCTGTTATTATGCCATTGACTTGAAGACTGGTTCCCCCTAGTGAATGAAGAGGAATTATGCTTGAGAACATAACGTCAGAATGCACCTTTGCAGCCACCTTCCCTCAATGTCATAATTTTGTCTTGTAAGCTAACTCACTGTATATGAAAGCCTACAGGCTGCTCGTTATACGTATTCATAGACTGTTTCCACAGTAACCTTTCACAAGTCTGAGATACTAGCTCTTAGAGCATAAGTGGAACTTGCAGTTTATATCACAACTTATATAATAAAAACGTGAATGAAGCATTTATCTATCTACTTGTTCATTATTTTGCATTGTAATTCAATACATATTTATAAATTTACAATAAACGGCTACGAGTGTTAATACAATGGGTAAGTAGTATATTTTATTTGACTATTATCTTAATATCTCAAGACATTAGTATTTATATTTAAAGCTGGGTATGAAAGAGCCCAAAGAGTTATTTCAACACGAGTTTTTTTTTCTTTTTTCCATAATTCCACAACACGGAATTCACGGAGTAACTTCCTTTTTTGTAACAACATATACTCGGTAAAAAAATATATACCAACCCCGCCCAGGTTTGAACCTAAAAAGTTCAGATCCAGAGACAAGAAAGGTAATGCACAGATTACTGGGAACCATATTTATATCTTGTAATTTTTTTTATTATTTAAAAAAATATGAACTAGAAATTACTATCATATTTTGTTAAAATTCCTCAAAAGTCTACGAGGACGAGGAAAACAAATGTACTAAATTGTTATACACTCTATACACATGAAATACTCAAAATCTGATTTAAATTTCCTTTTTATGACCTACTGCTTAAAATAGATTTAATTAATATAAAATTGATAACAATAAGGAGATAATGGGCAGATTCCAAGGCCAATCTGGCAATAATAGGCAAAGAAAAGTTTCCATAATTTCACCATTTTTGCTTAATCTCTGAAAATGTGGTTTATTTTGATAAAATTAAATTTCGCAAAGTCGTTGACATACAATTAAGCGAGCATAAACCAAACCATGTCAATATGCGAAGTAAATATAGTGAGTTTCACTCGACCTGCAGCCGATAGCGGAAAAAGTGACTACAAGCATTGAGTCATCAAAACAGAGTCCCACGCTAGTGGCCGCAAGTCGAGTGAAACTCTTGGTACAATCAGCGGTAATTTATCAGTGTTTTACTAAATCAGTTTAACATAGCTTTTTGTATATTTATCGTTATATTTATGTCGTTGAGTTCATTAACGCCATGTACTTACTTAATTACTACTTACTCACTGGCACTATCGAACCCGTAGGTTCATGGCCGCGCGGACATAAGCTCTCCATACATCCCTATCCTGAGCTAATGTTTTCCAATCATTCCCTGTATAATCTACTTCCCTTAAATCATAGTTAATCATTAACGCCATGTACGACATGTACATTAATAATTTGATTTCACTGCTACATCAAAGTGGGATTCTTTTGTATCGCACTACGATGGAAAGGGGTTGATCCCCGATTAACTTAATTTCCTGATTGAAACTTCTGTGATAAAAACGTCAGAAAATATATCATATTTACTCTCGGATACAATATGGTTACAAGACTGATCAAAATGATTCCTATATTGAACTCTTTGACAGGAACACTTTCTGACAATAATAAATTAGAATACATGGATTTCATATAGTATTCATAAAGAACAATATTTAAACAATATTAGTTTTTCTCTCGCTCTATCTCTGTTTTAAAACTAAGAAATTCGGACTGGAAGTAAATATCAATAAAACTGAATATATGGTCACACACAGAAATACATCATATAATGGAAATGGACGGCTAATGACAAGTGAGGGAAATTTTGAGGAAGTGGCTAAATTCGAGTACCTAGGAACAATAATCACAAACAGGAATGAGATGCACAAAGAAATTAAACATACTGGAAATGCATGCTATTATGCATTACAGAGACTCTTGATGTCTCAACTCCTTTCAAAAAACGTTAAACTGAAAATATATAAAACTACTATTCTACCAGTTATATTATATGGATGCGAAACATGGACCCTTACTTTAAGGGAGGAAAGGAGATTACGAGTATTTGAGAATAAAGTTCTTAGGAAAATGTTTGGATCAAAGAGAGATGAACAGACAAGTGAATGGAGAAGACTTGCGTAACAATGAATTACATGGTCTTCATAGGAAACCAGATATAATGACAACAGTTAAGTTCTCGTAGACTGCGATGAGCAGGACATGTGGCACGAATGGGGAATGAAAGACGTGCATGGAAGCTTCTTGTAGGAATACCAGAAGTAAAACGCCCAGTTGGTAGACCAAGAATGAGGTGGGAGAATAACATTAACTTTGATTTGAGGGAAACAGATTATGCAGGGGATGATTGGAAACCATTGGCGCAGGATAGAGATGTATGGAGAATTTATGTCCGCGCGGCTATGAACCTACGGGTTCGATAGTGCCAGTAAGTTAGTTAGTTTTTAGTTAGTTCCATATCTATTTCTCTCTAACTTTAGTTATTGCAATATTTAAACATTAACATTATCTTTCTCCCCCCCCCCTCTCTCTCTCACAAACACACACACACACATACACACACACACACACACTTTAAGCATAAAGTTATTCTCAGAATAGTATGATTTCTCTGGTATTAATGTTTCATCCCAAACTTTGCTTTACAAACGTTATTACGGGTAACTCTTATTAACTTAATAAACTGCTGTCCTGACAAGTTTGTCTCTTGGATTAGTTCATTATCGAGATGTAGGAATGAAAACTCTCCTTTGGGCATCTTAATTGACGGCTACCAGTATAATATAATTTATAACATCAAAGGGTTGTCGGAAGGTTTAACTTGTTCAGAAACTCTCCAAACAACATGAGATTGAGGAGTTTTGGTAAAATCTTTATGTCGCTTGTGCATGAAAATATAAGCAGATATCTGGAGCAGTCAAATATTGACTTGGCTACCGAAATGCTTCCCTTGCTCGCTCTCACTGGATCTTTCTTCTCCTTGGTCCCAAACCTCCTTCCCCACGCATCAAAGAGACTTTAATAAATGAAGGACAACATGCGGCTCTTGTTCAGGTAGGAGACAGACCTTTGTTATTAATACTCTATAGTAAAGTGGCTTTAATAAATCACTAACCACTGTGTTCTAACTTTCCTCAAAGTTGTAACCTCTAATTCATTCCATAGTTCCCGTCTCCATTAAACATCACGCATCATGTGTCGAAAATGTCAACCTACCACACAATTCCATCAATCGAGTTAAAGGTAATTTTTTTTCAAAAATATTTTCTCCTGGTTAATTTTAAAATAACCTACACATGGTTCAAAATATTTAACTCTTCCTTGGCTTATATATATCCATAGTAATTCTGCAGGTCTTTCACTGCAATCATAGCATTTTCATTCTATCCTTTACAGCTTTACTAGAGAAATATAGGTGTGGTAGCTTCCCGTTGTTTCCACACCGATGATGATGATGATAATTATATGGATGATGATGGTGGCCGTATAATTTACGGGGACCGTTGGGCCCTAAGCTTCCACACATTTTTCTTACACGTGAGGAAAAACCCCGAAAAAAACCTCATCCAGGAACCTGTCCCGACCGGGAATCGAACCCGGGACCGCTGCGTGACAAGGCAGCACGCTACCTCGAGACCACAGCGGTGGATATATATAATAATATATAAAATATATTAATGTAAACGAGTATTAATATGAAATATATATTTCCGGATCAGGCATTTATTTTTTTATTCGTGTCTTAATTGGAGGAAAGCATAATGACTTATGGTGCTGAGGGATGGACTTTGGTAGAGGGACAAAAAACTAAGTTCTTGGCAGTGGAGATGGATGGGATAAGACGCAGTGCCAGGGTGTCCAGGTTGGAAAGAAGAAGAAATGAAGAAGTGAGGCAGATGATGGATATGGAGGAGACAGTGGTGGAAAGGATCGAAAGACGAGCTCTTCAGTGGTATAGGAGTCAGGAGAATGGAGGATGATAGGTGGCCCAAAACTCTTTTGGAATGGTCACCTTCTAGTAGAAGGAAACGGGGCAGGCCAAGAACAACGTGGAGAGGAGAGATCCATAGATTGATGAACGACCGAGGTCTGGAGGAGGATGAATGGCGTGATCGGCAAGAATGGCGAATGGGAATTAAGGGTAACCGCTGAAAAGTGGAGAGGCCGTCAAAAGTAAAAAAAAAGTAAGTCTTAATTGGGCTTCATTGCTAAATGTCAACCATTTAATTCAACATCCAAATATATAAGCTATAAAGTATACTATAAACTACTGCTATAAAGTAAAAATTATCTTTAAATGTTTACTTGCTATAGTAGCCACTAGATGGCACTTCGATCAATGCCCCGCTGCCTTCATGAATTGAGAATTATTTATATATATATATATATATATATATATATATATACACACATACATGCACTAACTATAATTTCCTATAAACGATAAGAAAGCAATAAGAACGTAAGAATTTATGTATGAATGTAAAACTCATGGATGATCTTTGATCTCACACGTACGTGCGAGTAAATTTACACTTTATAATTACGGGAAGAAATATATGTTGTGTGAGTTTCTTTTTCAAGTTTCCATTTAATGAAAATAGCAAATATAGTTCCTTATGATTATCTCCAACAATTTTATATTTCCTCTGACTCGGAGGTAATAATGTTGTATGATAGTCTATGTATTGACTGCTACCAACGTGTATTTTTGAGATTATCCCGTGTCCTGACCAGAGGTCATGATCACCCTGACAGCATATTGGCATTGTTATTAGTTCAGGCTAAATCAATATGCAGTTGCCTGAATATCAACTCGTTTATTAATCACTACATTTGCTTTAGTGAGTAATCCGATTTATCCCTATGTTGCGTTGGATTTTGTGTAAAGTGATTTTACATACTTTTTTTGTAATTTGCCAAATGACCGGTTTCTCTCACACTCTGCCTCAAATTTCTATTGTAATAGTGGCGTTAAACAGAGTTCAAATGTAATTGAATCCACAGTTTCTGTTGGCCAAATGCACAGGCGTGATGAATTGTGGCATAACTTGTTCATACAATCATTATTTAATTGCCAAATGATTGTGGCACACATTCTGCAATGAGTAACATAATACAAATATTAAATTACTGGACTATCATCAACTTATTACACATAAATTTAGTCCAGTCAAAAGTTATTGAGTATCCCTTTATATTGTTCCCTGGGAGTAGTTCATTTAGTTAAATTGATAATTAATTCGTTATTCCAGTCAAAGTTATGTTTACTCCGGAGTTCGTCGACGTTTCGATCTCCTTATGTATCCGACACACATAATCTTGACACTCGACCCCATCAGCACATTGTCTTTTATATTCCTCCTCATCACACTGTATATTATTCATTATCTTTTACGGTCTCACTTACCAAAACATGGAATTCCCTTCCGCCCCATGTCAGAGACTGTCAAACTATAACATCCTTAAAAAGAACTAAATAATTATTTAATAACAAACTAACTTATACGCCTCACTGATGATATTCTTTTAACAATTAACAAATTAAATTATTTATGAAAATAATATTAAGAATAACAAATATTTTTATTTGTTTTGTTTCAAATATTATATAATCGTAAAATTAGTTTTCTATATCTCATTATTTTTCTTTGTTTTTTATAGTACATTAGACAGGGACAATTTTTATGTATTGCTTGTATACATTTTATTATTACTTTTAGTCTTAATTTTAACTGACATTAACTGGTTACATCATAGATCGTAATATAATAGATATATTTTTGATCAAATTTTTATTTAGTATTTAATATTAGAGTTAATTGAGATTGTTATATTCTGATGTAATATATGTTTGTCCTGGTGAGTGGAAGAGAAGGCCACATGGCCTTAACTCCACCAGGCTAAATAAATCTAATCTAATCATTCTCAAGACTGCAAAAATTATTTAAAGAAATGGTACTACACAATTTTTTTTACAATTTAGGGCACATTATAAAAACTAAAACAAAAACAATAATTTATCACAGTTCAATTTAACAACCGTAATGAAAATTGATATGTCAAATGTAATTAAAATCAATATTAAAAAAACATGTTTGATATAAGTAAACATTTTAAATTCTTGGTTGTATAACTGTGTTTATAAGGAATTAATCAATTAATTAATATCAATTTATCCAGCCAAACGTGTTTAGTTCTAGATCAGGCATATTAACTACAGCCTTCAGCTGTGTTATTCACATTAACTTCTTACATATAATATATATACTAGCGTACACGGCAGAGGTTGTCCTCCCGAACGTTCAATTCTCGTGTCATGGATGGACGATAAAAATATAAGTTACTTTTTTACCATATAATTCACCAATTAAGACGTAATTGATTTTATTAAATAAGTTCGCACGAAAATCTCTCACAGTCATCAAGAAGCGTGCAACATGACGTCACATTGTTGTCGCGCGGAATAAGTCGATAATGCAGATAACTACACATCTGATCAAAAATCCTATAAACCGATCGCAGCGCCACCTACCTAGTCCAATTGTGAATCTAAACCATCCAAGAACTCACTCAAACACAGACAAATATTTTTCATCAAAATCGGCCCAATCGTTCGGGTAGTTTTTAACTTCGGATTTCAAGTAAACCTCCACTTCTAATTGTCGGATTTCGCTCATTTTTGGATAGTACCTACCTCGGTTTATTTTAGTAAGATATATCGAGTTTCGTTGTGAAATATCGAAAAATGTTACCGCTAGAGCTATTTTTAAAATTTCACCTAATGATTTTAGAGAGTCGTTTAGGAGTGGTTTAGTGACATACAGAATTCAGGGTCAACAGATAAAGGCCTATCTCCTGCTCCAGCTGATGGTGGGACATGTCCCGAAAGGCTTACAGAGGATCGACAGTTTTTAAAGTTGAGGCGACGGGCCTATTAGGAAACAGTTTTATATTATATTTTTAATTGCATAATTAATACCTCAACTGAATTTTATCATGAATTATATTCATTAAATCATCATTATCATCAACAATCACGGATTAAGCCCATGTGGCTGGTTCCGGTCTCAGATTCTGATTTCAAAAAGTTTAACCCATATCTTTTTACGATCTACCAACATTTCTGTCTCCTTTTCGTTGGTATGCGTTCATCTTTTATTCTTTGAACATGTTCTTTCCAGTTTTTATATGCAGATTCTTTTATTTTATCTAAAAGTTTTAAAAAATATTTAGCTCATTTCTAATATCTTCACTTCTTCTTTTATCTAGAAATATGCAGCCACCCACACTTCTCAGAAATCTCATTTCAGCTGCTTCTATGATATTCTCTTCTCTTTTAGTTAATGCCCAAAATTCGCTAGCATACAACAGTAAGGGGACTGTCACTGCTTTATAAAATTTTAGTTTTGTTTCCTATCTTGTATTTTTAAATGTTCTCTTAATTGTGCCACGTATATAATTAAATTTATTAAGTTTGTTAAAATGTTTTCATTTTTAAAATAGGGGATTTCATAACCCAGGTATTTAAAATGGTTTACTTGTTCAACGTATTTCCTCTCCAGAATTATTTTAGCTCTTACGGTATCCGATCCTTTAAAAGTTAAGAGTTTCGTTTTACTTATTGATATTTTGAAATTATAATTATTAATGTTGAATATTTATTTAAATAAACAGCTGTAATGAAGGTTTATTAAAATAAATATGAAAATTGTATGAGACTGCAACAGTTTTATTTAATACATAAATATTGTTGATTTTCATCAAATAGACACCAAATAAATTGATTATCTTATGATTATTCGAAAATAATAATTTGCTCATTTTAAAACATTTTTTCCTCGCAATATCTCAGAATATATCAATTTACGAACCACTTTTTGTTATCAATTTTCTTGTTATGATGAATAATTTTCTGTCTAATATTAAAACAATTGTTTTCGCAGGAATTAATAACTTATTATAAACAACGGAATACGTTCCTGAATTCTGTATTCTCCAGATATTATTCTTCTAGTAAAAAAAAGTAATTATCTTCAGCCATTTTGGAGGAAGTAATAACTTGTTAACAAATTAGTTACGTTTTAGCATGTTTATTAGAGAGCTTAAAGCTGAAGTTAACACCGCAGAAATCAAGCGTCTAATTACGATGTATACGGAAACTTGAGTGTGTGGTTTCTGAACACAGAGATGTGAATTCAAATTTCCATACAACAAAGGGCCGTGCTTGATTGTGCAAGTTGACGCATCGCATACACAATACATACATTTTCGAGATCAAGTATCGATATCAGCCAACACGTGGCTCTTCTATTCTCTTATAATAGAATATAATAAGATGTTACAACTGATGAATCCCTTAAACCTGACTCGGTGCCAAAAATAGCAATGTATATCTCACATGAACGCACACCTAAAGAATCAATACTTATTACTTTGAGATTCTTATCAGAGATTTCTGCATTCCATACAGAAACAGTAAATCAAGCTACATTTTTTTCTTATTCCCGTTCTTAAACTAGTCAGTGATAACTAGAGGCCGAAATTGTATGCAATATAAAGTACTAAATATGCATGCAAATATGCGTGAAAAATGTAGAAAATATGCACCCTAAATATGCAAAAAAGAGATTGTAATAAAATCAAATAAATTATTCGCTTTATGGGTAAACTTATCTTATTCCTGGGTGTTACAGAGATAAGGAAGGTTTTCATGAGGTTTTCTTGTGTGAAGCTCCTTCCTCGTAAAGATTTTATACAATTAAAATGTCCTTTCTACATCACATGATGTCACAAGAGCATGTGAAAAACACCACAGTTCTTCTTCAGTGAATTCCTCTTCGGTTACAGATTTTTCACTTTCACCAGAGAACATTTTGCTAATTTAACCAATTGTATTGTAGCAGGATTTTTATTTATGCCCTAATACTTCACTAAGCTTATAAAATGCGATTTTACCAATACCGTAATGTTATTTCTCAAGGCCCACGGGTATTCCCCTCTTACACAGATGTAAATATACACGTTACGCTTATATCCAATTAATTGCAGAGACTTTATTAATTTAAAACATATTAATTAATAATCAATTAATTACTAGTAATTAGCTGGGGGGAAAATTATAATTTAATACCACATTTAGGAGTAAAATATGCATTTATGTATTAAAAATCTAAAATAAACATTTTCCCTCGGAATATGTATTTCTATGCATTATCAAATACCGCTCAAATTGTCTGTGAATGGACCACTTAACATGTAAATAATTTCTGCATACTGTTTAATGTGTAAAACAAAACATGCATTTCGCATACAAATCCGGGCTCTAGTGATAACCCTAATAACTCTGAATGGAGTATAACTTACTAACTCACTGGCACTATCGAACTCGTAGGGCCATGGCCGCGCCGCACACATCCATATCCTGAGCGAATGTTTTCCAACTATCTTCTATATTATCTACTGCCCTTAAATCATTGGTAATGTTCACTGAATAGGGTATAGCATTCCTAAATATAAAATAGATGCAGATTATTTTTTTTCGGAATTAATATACCATTTCTTATCAATATTTAAATACGGTATTTTAAAAGTGCTGCCACAGTGGACTACGTAATCCAAACATAGTTTTGGGATTTATGGATGGATAGTCCCCTACTATGGTACTGAATTTCCGAACCAATATTTTGTCTTTGCGACTGAAAAAGACCTAGAATAAAACCCAATCAGATTAGTCTGTATCGCTCTTTCAACTCGGAAACCCCGAATACAAAATCTGGATTGCTATGGTTTGCGTATATTCGATCATCCCAAACAATATCAATTGGAATACTAAAAGACTCTTTGCACACTTTACAATATCACTTGCACTGCACTTTAATATTTTTTTCTTGTAAAATTTATCTTCAATTCTTCTCCAAACATTCTTTTAGGATCTACTTTAAAACTATTGTTGACTTATCTAATAGTATTATGGATCTTTTAAGGAACCTCAATGGAAGACACTTTTCTGGCTATTCTATCCCTGAGTGCCACCTGTGAATATTCGATCGAAGAACTAGTGACTGCTAGCATCATGTTGACCAATGTGATAACACACGTTCCCACTAGAGCCAATTCAACATATTTATTCACATATAAGGCAAGTTAGAAATGGGTGACTTGAGTGTACACCAGATTAATTTAACGTTCACTTGTTTGTTAGCGGGTTTTTATGATAAGTAGGCTAAACTGTCTGAGCAATGTCTAATGCATATTTTAATTGTAAATATGATGAAGTCAGGTTACTTAGAGCTCAACTTCTCACTTTATTTTAAGGCATTTCTCACTTTGGGGAGGGGGAGAGAATCAACATAGAGGGGGCACGCCGTAACGTAGTGATTAAGGCAATACGCTACAAACTGGAAGGTCGAGGGTTCGAGTCCCGGTGGGGTCAGGATTTTTAAACTGACCCAAACTGCTGGGGGCACCATGGCCCTGGAGTCGCCTCAGCCTCTAATTGGAATGAGTACCAGACGCTTGTTCTAGGGGTAAAGACGGCAGTCACGCACCCGACTGACATCAGGTACCGATTGTCTAGGAAAAGTGGTAGCCTTAACCTCCTACTACCTTGAGGGTCTCTTATGGCCTTAAATGGGATCACGTCTTTATCCTTACTTATATATTTCTCTCAGGTAATCATTCACATTCTGCAACAATAAAGTGTTTTTGTTTGTTTTTTATTTGAATTTATGTAGGTGGCATAGATTCCCCAGTGTTCTTTCTCAGAACAAATATTTCCTTTTCCCGAACAAATGGCATCGAATTTAATATCTTTTTCTCTCCACTATTTAACTCATGCCCCAAATGGGAGTCAATGACCATTCACATTTCAATGGTTTTTTATTTGCAACCAATCACGGTCGTTTTTCACCTCGACTTTATCGGTTTAATTTTATCACTTTTAACAAGCTCCTCCTTTTTAACATTCTGAATAGGTCATAGTATTATTTTACAGTGACTACATATGGCTACCAGATTGTATATATAGTGCACGAATATCAACACATAGTACTTGCGGGATATAATATAAAAACATTTGTAGCAATTAATTATACCACAAAAAAAAGCACACTGTTTGCACTTTCTTAAACGTATTACTTCCCAGGAAATTACGTTGCAGAAAAATATAATTGACATATTTACATCATAGGACATCAGAAATTAATTAATACCTATAATGTTGGTGATAAATTTCTCCACTAGGGTGCATTCTTACAATATTGCAATCCTTTGGCAATAAATATGATCTGGTTGCAGTGATGACAAACGAAGCGTAACAATCGTTTCTCATTTGTTTTCAAACAACGCCGTTTACATTAAATACATAAATATTTTAAAATGACATTTAAATAATGATTTGTGAGTAAACAGCTTAATTTTATTCGTTAAATAGTCCTAACAAATGCCACTCTTGATTTCCAAATTCTCTAGATTAATTCACTCCTCAAATCGTGAGCCGTGAATTTATCGATAATTTGGAAATCACTCGTGGCATTACTTATGAATAATTTATTTAACTTTTTGACTTGCGAGCTACAATGTCCGACAATGGTATTCTGAAGATGCTCGAGGTTCTTGAAAGCGCGTGAGTTAATAAGTAAAGGGTCGAGGTATTAATGTGCAACACTACACCGTATTTTTCTGTATAATGTGAAGGAACGCACGAGTTCTGCATTGACGTCATCTTGCGTGCAGGGGTAGATTTAAGCAATGTAGAGGGCGAAAGCAAGAATATATACCACCCCCTCATCCCGATCGATTTTCAACCCCCTAGACACGCCTTTCCAACTGCCATCCACTTCTCTGAACAGAGAGCACATTAAAATATCATTGAAATGTAGAGTATGGGGACTCCCTACCTCCCTTTACTGCAAACCAAATTTTCTCAAAAGTAAACAATTACCGTCTAGTCTAAGATCAATGTTTATATGACTTCGAAATTCTGTGAAAAGCTTATTCGTGATATTCAAAATCTTCCGCACCGTTTCACCTAAAACAATGTCTTTGAAGATCTTCACTCTGGTACAGTTTAATTTTCATTTCCAGTAATTTATTGACGAACAATCGAATTCAAAAGAACACGCTAAAATTTAAAACAGTCTTCCTTTACATCACACAAAGATAAATAAATTAAAATTAAGTGATATTTCCAAGCCTCACTCCATCTATCCAGCGTTCTCTTTATCTGCTTAGAAGATGCTTAGACAGGAACCTCTGGCGACAAATCACTTTGGGTTGAAGGAGAAACACTGCACTGTCAAATATTCCTAATAAAAAAATTATAAGCACAGTGCTAAATTCTGAAGAAGTGCTTATATAGCAACAGGCCTAATTGAATTTCTACCAATCATTACACGATTCTAATAAGTAAGAATAAATATGTGCTGACTTTTTTTTGCTAATATTCATATCTCATTAACCTATTGTAAAATAAGCTTTCTACGATTTGTATTCTCATCTAACCCACAATTTTCTTCTTTACTTCTTCACTTTATAGGTACATTACATGCTACAAGCCGCCATTATTTTACCGTGGCACGTCCTATTCACACACATACTTTTCTGACCACACAAGGACACAAAAGGACTGAAGGAATGAGTGATCAGCTCAATCCAGGGCCTCTTCCGGGACAATACAACATTTAAGACGAAACACACCATTCACTTACTGAACATGGCTAATATGATACTGATAATTATGATGACCAATTGATGTTTGGGGACTTCTTGGGGCTTGAAGTTTCCTGATATTCATCTTACAGATGAGGAAAAACCCTGATAAAATTTCAGCCAGGAAACCTATCCAGACCGTGGATCGAACCTGGGCTCGCTGTGTAAGAGGTTGCGACACTGCTCCGAGACCACAGTAATTGACCTATCTTGTTCATCAAAGATTTAGAATATGATTTTTTTTGCAAATGCCCCAGGTTGTCTTTCGACATTCTGGTGTTCTCTCCTGGCATGGCGTACTTGTAACCCATTTCTGAGGTTGGGGCGCATAAAAGGCGGGGTTACGTTGCCCCGATGATATGATGGGTGATGATGATAGTGGTGCGCCAGGAGAGTCCCTAATCCTAAGCTTAATCTAAGATGAATATGAATGAAAAACTGTCCCGACCGGGGATCGAACCCGGACCCGCTGCGTGACAAGGCAGCACGCTACCTCGAGACCACAGCGGTGGACAGAATATAAATGTTTAAACTATTATTATCATGGATTTGTAGCTTAATCAGTCATGATTGACACGGAGATAGGACAGCCGAAATAAGGATTTTACTCAGCTGATTTTCCCTAACTAACTATCTCACTGGCACTATCGAACCTGAAGGTTCATGGCCGAGCGGACATAAGCTCTCCATATATCCCTATCCTGAGCCAATGTTTTCCAATCATCCTCTGTATAATCTACTTCCCTCAAACCATAGTTAATGTATTCTCCCACTTCATTCTTGGTCTACCAATTGGGCGTTTTCCCTCTGGTTTTCCTAAAAGAAGTTTCTAGGCATGTATTTCATTCCCCATTCGTACCACATGTCCTGCCCATCCCTTGTGTTTGAGCCTTTGGCATGGGTTCCCTGAGGTAGTCCCCGCCCGGAGAACCGAATGGGGGACTATTTGACCTCCGGAAAATTTAACCCCAGCGGAACCCATGTCCGCATTTCTTGACGGTTGTATTTTTTACGGTGAAAAGATCGTCACTCTTTCGACCAAGGTACTTTTTTCATCTGGTTATCACTTTCGACCAGTCAGGCATGGGTAACCCTATCGGCAGCACTGCTACTGCTGGCATAGTTCTTGGTATCATTTAAGAACGCAATTCACTCCACCACTACAAGGTAAAGATACCACCCAGAAAACACAATTTAAAAAAAAAATATTACTACAGTTATTCTGTATTTCTCAATTCAAATACTTATTCAGTTTACCATATTTCTCTCTTATAAGTAATTCGTAACATCTTATAGTCTGCCATTTTGTGAGAGATATCGATCGGGTTGATTGATTTTAAAACCGTGGGTCCCGTGCCATAGATTTACGGCACGTAAAATAACCTCAAGACTGAAATTAGAAAGTCTTGAGCAAATTTGTTGCCCCATTCACGCCCATATTTGAATAACGACACAAATGACCTAAACTGATAAAGAAGCCCATTAAATAAAGTACAAATACTTATTCAGTTTATTATTATCCTTTGAAAGTAATTTGATAATGCTCTATCACTTTGTGAGAAAAACATGGAGGATTCTCCTTCAGAAAGATCCGAAAGAGTAGATGTTCAAAAATGTAAACGTATGTGAGGTCATTTAATCTTCTAAATGATACTTAACATGACATTAAAAGCCAAGAGAAGCATTTGGCGTTACTGAACAACTTAAGACGCATTTATGGACAATAAGAAGACAAATGAAGCAACCTTACTATAAAGGGAAGCGTATTTGAATGGAACTCCTGGCTCGCGTGTTTTCTGCAGGAAGACTTCTCAGATAACATCTTGGTATATGATTTCCCTCCCAACACGTGAGTTAGCCAGCATTAAACAAAATTGTTGCTCTAAGTATACTTCATCATGTGGCCATATATAACATTGCTATTCTTAGTTCATTTTATGCTCACTTTAAATTGACTGGGATGTAGGATATGGGTTAAATAGTTCGCACTCTTTTGCAAAAAAAATATAAATAATGAAAGATGAAGATATTTTATACATTAGTTAAAATAACTTACTTACTTACTCACTGGCACTATCAAACCCGTAGGTTCATGGCCGCGCGGACATAAGCTCTCCATACATCCCTATCCTGAGCCAATGCTTTCCAATCATTCCCTGTATAATCTACTTCCCTCAAATCATAGTTAATGTTGTTCTCCCACCTCATTCTTGGTCTACCAACTGGGCGTTTTCCTTCTGGCTTTCCTACAAGAAGTTTCCATGCACGTCTTTCATTCCCCATACGCGCAACATGTCCTGCCCATTGCAGTCTATGAGACTTAACTGTTCTTATTATATCTGGCTTCCTATAAAGACCATGTAGTTCACTGTTATGTAGTCTTCTCCATTCACCTGTCTGTTCATCTCTCTTTGGTCCAAAAATTTTCCTAAGAACTTTATTCTCAAATACTCGTAATCTCCTTTCCTCCCTTAAAGTAAGAGTCCATGTTTCGCACCCATATAATATAACTGGTAGAATAATAGTTTTATATATTTTCAGCTTAACGTTTTTTGAAAGGAGTTGGGACATCAAAAGTCTCTGCAATGCATAATAGCACGCATTTCCAGAATTGAGCCTATGTTTAATTTCTTTGTGCATCTCATTCCTATTTGTGATTATTGTTCCTAGGTATTTGAATTCAGCCATTTCCTCAAAATTTCCCTCATTTGTCATTAGCTGTCCATTTCCATTATATACTGAATTTCTACGTGTGACCATATATTTAGTTTTACTAATAACTAGAAAGTAAAATCCAAGCAGCCGAGGTGAAATTTTAAGAAAAGTAAAAGGGTATACTAGAATGGACCAGATAAGAGACAAAGATATTTATGAATAACTGCAGATCTACTCCATAAAATAAAATATATCTAATAACAAGAAACAGTGTAAAGGACATGTTAGAAAGAATTTATTTTCCGAGAGGAAGAAGAGATTTCGGACGTCCTCGGAAGAGATGGTCTTAGATCTATTAGTGAAGACGGAACAGGCAATCAATGCCTAAAGTAGGTGAAGAAGAAGAAAAACAAAAAGTATTTTAAAATCATTAAATGAAATACAAAAAGTGTCTCATGTCTGATTTGTTTTTTGAATTATGAAATGTCTGGTAGAAAAAAAGAATAGAAGATTTGGGGAGGTAAGATGGCATATATTGGACTTTCAAATATATA
>JASPKZ010010272.1:797500-857500 GCA_030220185.1 Diploptera punctata
TTTTTTTTTACAGAAAGCCAGATATAACGAGAACAGTTAAGTCTCGTAGGCTGCGATGGGCGGGACATGTGGCACGAATGGGAAATGAAAGACGTGCATGGAAGCTTCTCATAGGAAATCCAGTTGGTAGACCAAGATTGAGGAGGGAGAATAACAGTAACTATGATTTGAGGGAAGTAGATTATATAGGGGATGATTTGAAAACATTGGCTCAGGATAGGGAAATACGGAGAGTTTATGTCCGCGCGGCCATGAACCTACGGGTTCGATAGTGCTAGTGAGTTAGTTAATAATAATAATAATAATAATAATAATAATAATAATAATAATAATAATGGGGTATTAAAGACAACATTTGCCCAGAAATTGTTACTATGTTTATAAAGGTCATCTGAAATGTATAGTGAATGTATAAAATTTAAAAGGAGATACAGTATGCATAAAAATGTATTAAATTTAAAAAGAGATACAGTATGCATAAAAATGTATTAAATTTAAAAAGAGATACAGTATGCATAAAAATGTATTAAATTTAAAAAGAGATACAGTATGCATAAAAATGTATTAAATTTAAAAAGAGATACAGTATGCATAAAAATGTATTAAATTTAAAAAGAGATACAGTATGCATAAAAATGTATTACATTTAAAAAGAGATACAGTATGCATAAAAATGTATTAAATTTAAAAAGAGATACAGTATGCATAAAAATGTATTAAATTTAAAAAGATACAGTATGCATAAAAATGTATTAAATTTAAAAAGAGATACAGTATGCATAAAAATGTATTAAATTTAAAAAGAGAACAGTATGCATAAAAATGTATTAAATTTAAAAAGAGATACAGTATGCATAAAAATGTATTAAATTTAAAAAGAGATACAGTATGCATAAAAATGTATTAAATTTAAAAAGAGATACAGTATGCATAAAAATGTATTAAATTTAAAAAGAGATACAGTATGCAATAAAAATGTATTAAATTTAAAAAGAGATACAGTATGCATAAAAATGTATTAAATTTAAAAAGAGATACAGTATGCATAAAAATGTATTAAATTTAAAAAGAGATACAGTATGCATAAAAATGTATTAAATTTAAAAAGAGATACAGTATGCATAAAAATGTATTAAATTTAAAAAGAGATACAGTATGCATAAAAATGTATTAAATTTAAAAAGAGATACAGTATGCATAAAAATGTATTAAAACTACACATTTAAATAACTATAATTTCAAGACATTCAGTCCTTTTGGATAAGACTCTGTTTTAATAACCTACTTTTTTTTTTCACTCACAGGAAATTAAACTATTTATTTTCCATCAGTTCTGAGTGTATGTATTGCACAGTGAAAAAGAAAAGTTATAAAGGAAAACAGCAAAAAAGAAAAATTCTGATTATAGCCACATACATGATATAAATATAAACTAATCTAATCTAACCTAATGAATCAATGTTTTTAAAATACATTACGAAACTCTTTTGAGGTTACCGTGTTAAAGTTTTAATAATTGTAAAACAGTTCCTGATATCTCAGTCGTCCTCAATAATTTGCAGTGTTGTTTTATAGGAGGCCTTTCGATAACTTATGTATAGGGTTTCCAGTATAAAACCGGACACTCTGCGGGGTGGCAGAGTGAAATGCGGACGAGGAGAGAGCGCAGCCTGACGGGTGAAACCTCGTGAGGCGTGTCCGGTTTTATATTGGAAGCCCTGTATCATCTTCTGCTTTCATTTTGGTACTAACTGTTTTTGGTAATTATTTTGTACAGAGGGTTTATATTGCTGGGCATGTTCTCGTTCTGCAGGTGTTTATTTGTGGTTTCCTTGAATATTTCTAATTCTTCGAGAACGTTGATTATCGATACATCGTTTTCTCTATGCAGGATCGATAATACGTTGTCTATTGTGTTGAATTGATGTCCTGCTTCTACTATATGTTTTGAAAAACTGGATTTACCTTCATTCTTTATGAAATCCCTGAAATGTTCATTAAATCTTGTGAAGCTTCTGGTATAAAACAACACTGCAAATTATTGAGGATGACTGAGATATCAGGTACTGTTTTACAATTATTGAAACTAACCTAATGAGTAGGGCTCGGACATGGAGTTAGATTAAGTGCAGTCTTACTATACATGAGAGAGTAGTAGGTCCTACTAGTATGGCATTTGTTCTGTACTGTTTACAGGTGGTATAGGCGGATAATGAAATAAGTAGGTAATAGTGGATTACAAGTTTATTTTGTTGCGTAAAATATTTTTAACTCTTTAAATTAAACGCTACAGTACAACAAAAAGTTAAACAAATTTATAATTTTCCGCATATTTCTCAAAAAAATTATAAGCTGGATTTTGCACTTTATTGAAAGGAATATTCGCGGAAACCATCGTTTCGCATAAATCCTTGTAAAATTCACAATTATTACAAGTGTCTGAAACTCCTTGTGCAGATGACTGTATTTCATCGTCAAGCATGTGTTTTACATTTCCAATGTGTGTTTTAGATTTGCAATGGCTCTTGATAAAAAATTCTTCTCTCCCCCTTCAATTCTACATTACACAATTTACAAAATATTTTATCTTCTTTTAGGCAAAAATACTCAGGGCCGTACTCACGTACAAGTGAATTCATCTTGTGTGTGTTTGTTTTCGGCATGTTGTAATCATTCATCAGATCGTGGTGATCGGTATTATGATTTGACTGCATACTATACTTGTAGCAGCACAGCACAGACGCCAATGAATGTGGCACTGCGCACGGGGCAGGACTAACTACCTGTGTAGTCAACTGTTTGAAAGCGAAACGGCAATGAAGTCCGAGCTCTACTAATAAGTGATACATCTGGAGAAAAGTAAAATCCAATCTGGGATCACTAAACAAGACCCCAAAAATCAGAAATGAAAAGTAATATGTTTAATTACTTATCAATCATTCATCCACATTCAAACAAAAATAATGAATACAGAAGTTTAACTTAATTAGCAAAACGATCCTTCGCAGATTTTCGAGATCAAGGTTACGAGACAAAAGTTTTATAGAATAGGAAGATTCTGCAAAGTCTCCTTCCCCCATTATAACAGACATAGAGTATACTGTAACATTTATCTGCTTCCAATGAACGGATTATAAAGTTGGTTTCCTATGCGGCGCCTAACACATTGAAAAACTTTACTTGAAACGCCTATTCCGCCCTCCCATTTCCTCATTTCTACCAATTTCCTAAGTGGTTCAAGGAGGATCTTGCTTAGTAAGAAGCCAAATGAAGGTAGAGAAGAATAAAGTTGAAGAGAGAGAGAAAGAGGGGAAGAAAAACTAGAGATCTAGAGTTATAAAATGTGTAGAAAGAGATCTTGACGCAGAAATCGGATTATTTCAGAATATTATGTAGACCCTTCAGTTGTATCTCTCTCTTTCCTGGGTCCTCTCTTGGCTTCATTTCCTCGTGAAGAAGCGCATAGCCACTCTCTTAAAAATTGTTTTTACAATAACAAAGACAGGAAAATGAATTACGTAGCGTTTATTATGCAGCTAAAAGAGTCCATTTTTCTTTGAAAAGCGACAGTAAATTCATTCGAGCTATGGCTCTAAAACGTTTGAAATGATGAAGTAACTTCTCAAATGGTGTAACTTTAAATTATGGAATTGAAGCACCTTTTATTTTGAAGTTTTCTACATCAATATATGCAAAAAAAAGCTCTTAAAAGCAAAGAAGGATTATATGATATTATACAATAGACTAAGCGTTTTACATCCTAAAATCGGAGAGTAACGTTTCTAAAACCAATGTTATCCCACCTATTGTCAAATAAATAATTATTTTTGCTACCCAAAGATTTCTAGCATTAATTTCATAAAGAAGTATTGCCTGCCCTATGATTTAATTAAATGGCCGCGGTATATTGACCGTGCAAAGGTAGCATAATCATTAGTCTTTTACAAAATAAAAAAACGACCAAGTTCTAATATCTAGCTCAGAAGATGATCCACAGAAATTACTCTTTCAATTAGATAACTTTATACAGGATGATAATTTGAAAATATCGATAAGTAAAATGAAAATCTTAGCTTTTAAGGGATCAAATACCGTGAGAGCTAAAATAATTCTGGAGGGGAAACCCACTGAACAAGTGAACCATTTTAAATACCTGGGTTATCAAATCTCCTATTTTAAAAATGATCTGTTTAACAAACTTAATACATTTTCTTTTATTTGTCGCACAAAGAATATTTAAACACACAAGAATGGAAACAAAATTAATATTTTATAAAGCAGTTGCAGTCGCCTTACTATTGTATGGTAGTGAATTTTGGGTTTTAACTAAAAGAGAAGAGATCATAGAATCAGCTGAAATGAGATTTCTGAGAAGTGTGGCTGGCTGCAAACTTTTAGATAAAATAAAAGAATCTAGAAAAAAAACTGGAAAGAACATGTTCAAAGAATGAAAGATGATCGGATTCCAAAAAGTATACTTAATTACAAACCAAGAGGAGACAGGAATGTTGGTAGACCGAAAAAGAGATGAATTTAACTTTTTGAATGAGAATCTATGAGACCGGAACAAGCCACATGGGCTTAATCCGTGATTGTTGTTGTTGTTGATGATGAAAAACGAATCTGTATTACCGTGTAAAAAAAAAAGGTTCTAGTCTAGGCATGCTCCTTAATCCGTTTATTTAGCTTCTAATTAACTTGTTCTAGTTTACCGTAAAAATACAACCGTCAAGAAATGCGGACATGGGTTCCCCAGTAAAATATTTCTTTGGTGCAAAAAGAGATAAACACGTGAAATAAAGGATACGGCTACATAACAGAGAGCAACATGATATTGATGGAAAACAGATCTAATAAGAATATTCATGTCTCGTAGACTGCGACGGGCAAGACATGTGGCACGAATTGGGAAATGAAAGAGGGGGTAATTGAAGCTCCTTGTAGGTAAACCAAGGGAAATCTCCCAAAACTAGGCAGGCAAAGAATGAGAAGGGGGAGTAATACTAACTATGAATTGTGGGAAGTAAAATGTGCAGGGGTGACTGCAAACATTGGCTCAGGATAGGGATGTGTGGAGAGCTTATGACAGGGCGGCCATGAACCTGCCAATGAGTTAATTTGTTCGGAGACCAATATCTGCTAATAAGAGAAGAAACGTATTGAATATTGAGAAAATGTATACATTAATTGTATCAACATACGTACATTCATAACAATTTCTGATAAACCATAAATTAACAAACTCACACGTACACAAGTCGCACTTTCATGAGATAAGCAAAAATAACACTGAGCAACAAAAAATAAACTTTGTTTTGTCTAAGAAAGAAACATATGTGATTCTGATAGTATTTTTTCTCCCGAATTCAAGTATGATATCGGTTTTTCTCCATCACGCAAGGTTTCCGAGAGACAGGTTTGTATAATTTCAAACACTTTAATATTTTCTATATTCGTAACCATACAATATTCGAACATTCGGACTCGCCTAGAAAGTAAGAAATGACGATTTTCTGCTATATTTTGCCTGTGGAGCATCCCTCTTGATGGTCCAACAATAATCGGCCAGCATATTAGGATTCCATTTGTCTTGATATCTCTTTTCCATAGCTGAAATCTCCTGATGAAAGTTTTCCCCGTGTTCATCGCTCATTGCGCCAAGATTTCCCGGGAAGAAGTATATGTTTATTAAAAAAATAATTATTTAAATCCAGTAATTGAAATTGAAATAAAAAAAACTGTGGGTGATGGAGAAATTCCGAATACATATTTGAAAACACGATAAAAAACTGCATTAAGTACAACTATTTGTACTCATGAGACAAAAATCATGTTGATCAGGGTAATTAGTTAGGCCTATATAAATACTTCAAGTTTCTGGATACCAAGGTTAAATTGTAACATTCTTCATTCTGAAGGTTACATTAATTAATTAATTAAATATATTCTAATTTAGATGTTCATAATAATGACAAATTAAAATAATAAAGTCATCATCCTCAACATTTTAGTACGATCTGTCGCCTGCAGTTTACTCAACGTAATCTTGGAGAATTCATCTAAGTCTTGGACTTCCCAAATCTCCCTTTCCCTGTGCTTGATATTGGATAATCTTGCCCTTTCCATCCTCAAAACATGTTGTTTCCAATTTTGTTGATATTTGATAATATCATTTAATAAATTTTTATTTATTTTTTTTTCTTACAGGGTTAACTGTATGTTATTCCCTTCGTTTATTTGACTTTATTTTTTTTTCTGATATCAATATTTATTTGATGATCTAACCTTATGAATCCAAGAAGTGGTCTCAAAAAAATCATAGGCCTACGTGCTGCTTCCAACTTCTTAGAAAATATTTATTATAATTTGTTTCCAATTACAGTTATATAATAAATTACATTTGATCTTGTTACAGGTGAATGTAAAAGTGATCATAGGGCGGGTAATTTTATCTGATTATTTATTTTTCTTGAATTGACAAAATACATTCTTCGGGCTACTCTTCAATCATAACCTTTTTCTCTTAAAGTACTAACTGCAGTATGACTTTAGATATTTTTGATACTGAATTGCGTATTTTATGCAATTGAACAATAATTTTAAGTTTCTTCTTCTCTTGTTTATTTTCCTTTCGAAACTATTTGACTATTTTTTTTGTATTCTGCAAACGTACTGGTTAAACTGCTGGGGATGATACTGTGTGCGTTGTAAAGTCTTTGTAAGGAAATATGGAAGGCTCTGTACACTTACTTCTTATTCGTAGAATAGTGGCTCACTCACTCACCGTAGGTTCATGGCCGTTCGGACATAAGCTCTCCATACATCCCTATCCTGAGCTAATCTTTTCCAATCATTCCCTGTATACTTTCCCCAAATCATAATTAATGTTATTCTCTCACCTCTTTCTTGGTCTACCAACTGGGCGTTTTCCTTCTGGTTTTCCTACAAGAAGCTCCCATGCACGTCTTTCATTCCTCATTCGTGCCACATGTCCTGCCCATTGCAGTCTACGAGAATTAACTGTTCTTCTTATATCTGGCTTCGTATAAAGACCATGCAGTTCACTGTTGTGTCCTTTTTTGCATTCACCTGTCTGCTCATCTCTCTTTATGGAAGACTCTGTACACTTACTTCTTATTCGTAGAATAGTGACTCCCTCACTGACATTATCGAACCCATAGGTTCATGGCCGCGCGGACATAAACTCTCCATACATCCCCTATCCTGAGCTAATCTTTACCAATCATTCCCTGTATACTTTCCTCAAATCATAATTACTGTTATTCTCTCACCTCATTCTTGGTCTACCAATTGGGCGTTTTCTTTCTGGTTTCCCTACAAGAAGCTTTGATGCACGTCTTTCATTCCTCATTCGTGCCACATGTCCTGCCCATTGCAGTCTACGAGACTTAACTATTCTTATATCTGGCTTCATATAAATACCATGCAGTTCACTGTTGTGTAGTCTTTTACATTCACCTGTCTGCTCATCTCTCTATGGTCCAATTCTATATGTATTTTCATGACTCGTAGAGTATGGCAATGTAATTATTTTTGTATATTAATGTTAAATCTACCATTAAACATATGAAAAATATATTTTATACATATCTTTATCGATTGTCAATATTTTGGCCATCGACCTGTCTGCTCATCTCTCCTTGGTCCAAAAATTTGATTAGATTTCTATATGTATTTTTATGACTCGTAGAGTATGGAAATGTAATTATTTTTGTACATTAATGTTAAATCTACCATTAAACATATGAAAAATATATTTTATACTAATTAAATTTATCGATTGTCAATATTTTGGACTTTTAATAAAAAAAGTTTAAATGTACAATCATTTTTAACTCACTGAAATGTTTATATGAAGATAATTTAGAACATCATATATATTATCAATTCTTACCTAGATTAATCTCAGTCATGAAGTAACTCAACAATAAATGTTAAAAATAAAATAATAAAAATATAAAATGAGTACTTGATAAATCAGTCGTCCTCAACTAAAGTAAATGTTGTTTGAAAAACTTCGTCAAATAGTTAAAACTATGAAGCCCTTTCAAACCCATATTTCATCTTCTGCATTTCAACTGGTACTGATGTCGATGTATAAGTTGTAAAATGGATCAGATCTGCGGATCTGTTCTCAGGTAGTCATTTTATATTTTTAATATTTTATTACATAACCTCAACGATGCTTTAAAATGAATTTTAGAAGTATTGATACCTATAAAAATAATTTATTCCTAGAATCAAAGTCTGCAAGAGATTTCCTTTATACTGACCTCAAAAAATCATATTCAAAACTTGCGCATTTAAATTTCTTCAAACGTATGTTTCTGAATTTGGAACTCAATATTTGATCCCCTTCCCCCCTCCATCCCCCCTCTCTCTTTCTCTCTGTATTAGATGATTAAATTTTAACAAATGCCGAGCGAGATGAACTCAATTATAAAAGTTTATCAAACTTTCGTTGTCAAAAAATAACTCTGTTAACACTACGCAGTTTAAAATACTGTTGGTAAACATTTATCAGGCTAATATATAGGCGGTTTTAAATCATCTCAAGTTGCAAGCATTTTGAAATTCTACGCTCAAACTCCCCCTCTCATGTAAATATATGCGAAGGATGGGACTCCATTTTTCACCATGAGACCCTCTCATCGCTTGTGTTAGGCTATTTGTTTACTTTACTATAGCCAGTTGTCTGATAGTATGTACCTCAGTCCATTTCAATAAAGAAATTTCGTCACAATATAAGAGTAAATTGGACATGGTGATCATTACTAGGTCGCGAAATCCAAGAGGGATGAGAGATCAAGAGACAAAGTGTTCTAAAACCAGTGACATAAATATGTAGCTAACCTTACATATACGCTAGTTATTTTCACGAAACAAGTTCCCTGCATATATTTATGGGAGGGTGAATAGGCTTTAGGGACAATCTTGAAACACACAAATGTTCGGGATTCAATGCATGACATCCAATTCTTAGACCTATGCTTTGATCCATCTCCCAACAAGACATTATCGGCGAATGTACGGGAAAACGTTCACTGTGTTTATAAAGAGACATAAAACAAGTTTTGGGGAAAAGAATCATATGTATTCAATCTAGGATATGCTTGGTTTAGGCTGGGGGCATGGAAAAAAAAAAAATAGCGACGATCACAATACGCGAATATATCCAATGTGCGGGAGCTTTGAAGACGAAATACATAGCCCACATTAGGAAAGTGTAACGGTTTAGAATATTGGGGGGGGGTCAGTTATTAACGGAAAGATTTCTAAATTAAAATCGTGAAATATTGGCATGCTACGAGTAATGGGAAACCCAGAAAATTGGATAAACTTGGGTAAATTTCTGGACAAAATGCGGAAAATAAGAACAACACTCATTCGTGAATAAATAAATATATTAGTAAAATTTAATGTCATTATTTACTTACTCACTGGCACTATCGAACCCGTTTGTTCATGGCCGCGCGGACATAAGCTCTCCACACATCCCTATCCTGAGCTAATGCTTTCCAATCATTCCCTGTATAATCTACTTCCCTCAAATCATAGTTAATGTTATTCTCCCACCTCATTCTTGGTCTACCAACTGGGTGTTTTCCCTCTGGTTTTCCTACAAGAAGCTTCTATGCACGTCTTTCATTCCCCATACGTGCCACATGTCCTGACTAGCACAGTCTACGAGACTTAACTTTTCTAATTATATCTGGCATCTCTCTGTGGTCCAAAAATTTTCCTAAGAACTTTATTCTCACATACTCGTAATCTCCTTTCCTCCCTTAAAGTAAGACTCCATGTTTCGCATCCATATAATATAACTTGTAGAATAATAGAATGTAATGTCATTAATAGGCCCCTACTTAATAATTCTACATAACTTAATTAATGTGTAATGTAACTGTATTCTTATCTATTTGTAATTTTTTTCTTCTTTATATTATTACCAAACATTACGGTATATTATTGTTACGGACTGTCAACAGCACGTACGGTTTACTGCCCGTGCGACCCATGTTTGTAAATAACATTGTATGTATCTTACTTTTAGTCTAATAAAGTCTACTTGATCTACCTCAGCCATAGAATTTCGTAGTTTCTGTGAACTTACAGTCTCCCAGTGAATAACACAGACAGTGCAGTGCGAAAGTGAAAAACAAATTTTAGTATTCCATTAACATCAATTTTTTTTTGAGATAACTGAACATCGTTGGTTAAATCGGATCTGGGATTTTTAGATGTGTGCCGGTAGACTGAAGGGGCACGCCGTAGCGTAGTTGGTTAAGATAATACACTACAAACTGGAAGGTCGACGGTTCTAGTACCGGTGAGGTCAGGTTTTTTAACTGGCCCAAACTGGTTGCACTATGGCTCTCGATCGTTTCAGAATAACTGAAATTAGTACCATGCGCTTGTTCTGGGGGTAAAGGCGACCGTCACGCGGGGCTGACAACCCGGCTAATATAAAGTACCAATTGTCTGTAAAAAGTGACTGTAGTGGGATCACTTTACCTTACCAGTAGACTGTACGTCAAATGAAATATTAAAATATAAAATTAGTACCTGGTAAATCAGTCGTCCTCAACTGAAATAAAGTTCTGTTTTAGTAAAACTTCATCAAGCAGTTAAATATGAAGGCCTTCAAAAATAAAATTTCATCCTCTGCATTTCAATGTTTCATATTTTAACTACTTGAAGTTTTTAACAGAAATTAATTTCATTTGCACATTCGTGCGCGCTTCTTACTATTATTATTTCAGTTGAGAGCGACTGATATATCAGGTACTAATTTTATATTTTTATATTTTGTTACATAACATCAATAGTGCTTAAAAATTAATTTAAAAGTATTGATTATATGTCAAATGTTATCTGTATTAATGTGTATTTAACAAATTAAATTATTAAAATTTTTTTAATTAAATATAAAATAATGAATTAATGGCGAAACAGTGCATTAATAAACCACACAAAAAATCAGGCAAGCCGTCTCCAAATTTTAACTCCAGACCTCGCAAACACGAATCATAGAACCAATCGCTCGGCTAAAGAATATGTTTTATTTCACTTATGTACGGTCATAATAACCAGGGCTCGGAAGTTGAAGGCCTAAAAAATGGCTATAAAGATCTTCAAAAAGGCCTAAAGATCTCCTAAAAGACATATAAACTGGGAAAAAAAAGGATGTAAAAAAGGCAATTAAAATGAAATAATATTAATTTCAACTGCAGTTTTAATGAATATAATGAAACAATATTTGAAGAGAAAAATTATACGCTCAGACCGGGACTTGAACCCGGGAAAAAGCCGTATTGGCTGTAATGTATAATTCCCAAATATGTCTTCTTAATAAAAAGGAGCCGCCATTTGCAAGATAGAAGCATGGCTTCATAGCATTTGGTGGATGGGAATTACAATGTATATAGAGAAAGATTTGCGTTTAGATCGGTACTTGCTCAGGTAGCTCAGTTGGTAGAGCACTTGGTCTAGAGAACCAAGGGTCCCGGGTTCAAGTCCCGGTCTGAGCGTATAATTTTTCTCTTCAAATATGATTTATCCATCATTGAGATGTACGAAATCAATAATAATAATAATGAAACAATGTTTAAAAAGTACAAGAATTGAAGTGATACGCAACATACACTTCGAAAAAAAATGCTGTGATCGTTAAAAAAAAGGTCTTAAGAATTTAGAATGCACTTCTTTTTCCGACCTACAATGAATTATGCGAACCCGCTATGGATATCCTGGAGAAATAAATTGAAATTGAAATTAGTATGACTAGAAGCACATTTGGCTAGAAGGATAATTAGGCATTACAAATTGTAGCCTATAAATATAGTCGAAAGAAGGTAAACTTGCAAGAAAAAAGCCGTTAAGGCCTAAAAAAGGGATAAAAAAGGACAAATATGACAAAAATGTCCAAAAAGGACAAATAGAACCCACCATTTTCTGGCCTAATAACCCAAAATGTATATAATCTATTATGTTGGGCCTCGTCTTCAGACACGAAATAAGAAATATTTTTCCTCAACTTCCGAACTCTAGTATTCTCTTAAGGAAACTTTGAATACTATTTTTTTTGCAAATGTCCCAGGTTGTCTTTCGACATTCCTGGTTTCCTCCTGGCATGGCGTTCTTGTAACCCACTTCTGAGGTTGGGGCGCCTGGAAGGCGGGGTTACGTTGCTGCGATGATATGATGGGTGATGATGATGATAGTGGTGCGCCAGGAGAGTCCCTAATCCTAAACTTAATCTAAGATGAATATGAATGATGATTGCGATGGTCATATGATTTCGGGGACCGTTTGGGCCTTGAAGTTTTCCTGACATTTGTGTTACAAGTGAGGAACAACCCCGATAAAAACCTCACCCAGAAAAACTGTCCCGACTGGGGATCGAATCCGGGTCCGCTACATGACAAAGCAGCACGCTACCTCGAGACCACAGCGGTGGACACTAAATAATAATAATAATAATAATAATAATAATAATAATAATAATAATAATAGTAATAATAATAATTTGTGTAATACGACAAACCAAGAATAATACTGCATATCGCTTATGTTTGAACATTATTTTATATATGAATACGCTTTTAATCAAATAGTATATTGCAATGTGAGGTTGGGAAGTGATTTTTACTGAAGCGAGGGAATTATTAAAAAACCGAGGTTTTGTAATACGCTTCACAAACGATTGTGTTTTCAAAATAATAAAAACATAATAAAATAATATTATCTTTGTTGGAAATATTTACGTTCATTATAAATAACTAACGTTAACACTCTGCCCAATGTTTATGCGGTAAATGCCGAAAATAATTTAATTGAGACTACATAAAATGGCGGCAAGTATGAATTTGTTGTTTTATATTGTTTCAAATAAAGTTCAGTTCATTTATAATGCGTGATTTGTTTTCGTATAATGTATATTAACATTACCTTTTGGATATATTTTTGTATATATATTGTACGTAGTATACATAAAGGGCAGTGGTTTTACTCCTCGCACTAAGTAAGTAATTTGTAATATTACAGTACAGTTATATAGTTATTTATAGGTTGGCAACTCCGAAATTTAGGAAACTGAACTTTCAATCATGGTCGCCATGCTGCAAATACGGCAGAACGCACTATCGTGCAAAATATAATTTTATTTATAGTAGTTTCTTTCATACAAATATTTTCAACCATTTTCCATTTTTTCTCGCATTTTCCTTATGATAGCATAAATATACATATAAAAATAGCACAATTTAATGTGAGAACCGATGCATTGGAGTGAACTATCTCTCACACAATACATCTGCCCTTGATGTGAAGACCAGGTATTGGCTCAGTAAGGGCAATATGTTTGCTTTCAGTAAACGGATTATCTTCAAGTAGGAAAGATGGACTTTCATTTCTCACGTGACATGTGATCCTCCCGCGGCACGGATAAAGCTATTTGTTTACCTCAAACCACCCAGTCAACCCTTTCAGCCGAATACAAAGACACGACCCCTGTTGAAAGCGAACTCATATATATAACCACCAAAACACCCTCAACAAAGGTTTATAAAGTAAACACATAAAAATGAAATATTCTTCAGATTATCATAACACAAAAATAGTCTGTTATCCGACTGGCTGTACATTCAAACTACAAACTTACAGAGCATAGTTCTCAAATAATAGTTTCAATCAAAGAAACAAAATAAAGCCACATTATTCTTAGAACACTGTAATTCACAATTTATTCATCAATGGCAGATCCTTCACTGCACACTCAGCATTCTTCTCTATTCTTCTTTCTGATTTGCTCTTCTCCTCGTGTCTGACCCATTTATCTTTATCCATTTATCTTGCAGTATATTTTTTTCTGGGAATGTATTCCATCCTTTCTGCATGAATGTTTGAAATGTATTTTTATTCTCTACTAGCTAATGCACGGCGTGCGCTGCTACGCCTAAATAAATAAAAATTAATGTGCTTTTATGTTTAGTTGAATAAGTAAGAGGAGAAATAATTATAAATTTATATTTTTAGATACTTTGTGTTCATTACCCGGCGTTGCCCGGGAATCTACTTATCCCGATCTTCTTGACATAAATGAGTGAAATATGAAAATTAATGTGTTTTATGCTTAGTTAAATAAGTGAGAGGAAAAAATATATCGTAATTATTTTTAGATACCCCGTGCTGATTACCCGGCGTTGTCCGGGAATCTAGTCATCCCGATTTTCTTGGCATAAATGAGCTGAAAGACAAAAATTAATGTACTTCTTATGATTAGTTGAATAAGTAAAATGAAAAATAGTTATAAATGTATATCGTAATTATTTTAAGGTTCCCCGTGCTGATTACCCGGTGTTGCCCGGGAATCTACTTACCTCGACCTTCTTGGCATAAATGAGCTATAATACAAAATTCGTTATTGTGTAATATCCTAAATTATTACTTTTTTTTGAGTTTTATAGTTCTGAAATCAGACATTTTAATTCCACCCCATAATAAAGACCACACTAATATATCCATAAATACAGTTTACGTCTTATTATTGTCCTGTCTATCTATATAAATAATATTAATAAAACAATAAAACTTCTTGTTCTTCTTCTTCTTCTTAAACTTAATTTCTAGCATTTCATCCTGTTTATTTCCAATATCACTCCTCGGAGGAAGACGTATTGGATGTGCATTCACTGTCTATCCATCTCTTGGCTGGTTTTCCTCTTGTTCTTCTCCAGTCCATGGGTCTATCTTCTATAGCTCTTTTTGCTAGCCGGTTTCTTCCATTCTTTCTATATGACCCTTCCAATATTTTCGTCTATCTATAATAAATTTGGTTGTCTTGAATATGGCATTTGTCTCTAGTTTCTGTGTTGTGTATTTTATCAACAAATGTTTTCCCCTGAATAGTTCTTAAGATTTTCATTTCGCATGTGCTATAAAACGATTCTGTTAAATAATAGATCCTAATTTATTTAACTAAGAATATATTATTAAGAGTAAATCTAACTCTTTATAGATAAATAATTAGGATGCGTGATGTTATGAGCTAAAATGCATTCGTTCATTCAAACTTACTTATAACGCGTTTTAAAGATTACTTGAATATGCGACTATTTTTCCGCGTCTTCGCAAATGTCTTTATTGATAAAGAAACACGTGATAAAAATATATGGTTCGTTGAAAGAAGAAACTAGAGCAATATTTTACGGTGTATGTTAACTCATGAAAATGGAATAAAAAAAGATACAGTTTCTATATAACACAGGGATGGTTTCCCCTCCATCCCCTCATCGGTACAGGTGGGATTTGGCGGATTTGTACCCCAGGGCTGTGTGTGGTGGGGGTCTGGAGGTTGCAGCTATTCTCCTCTCCTTCACACCCCTCCCTCAGGTCTTGGTAATGGATGACGACTCCAGGCGATTCCGGGGAAAAATTATAACACTATACTACCCCCTAACAGTATGAATTGAGAAGGTGAATCTCCCCAAGATCCTTAAAATGTCCACACCCCTCGCATTAGATAAGACACCCTTATGTTAATATCATAAAATAATGCCAGGTAAGCTATACTTTGCCATTATTAAAAACCTAAATCATGAAATATTGCTACATTTTTCAGAATCATTTTTTTTACTTGACTTGATATCGAAGTATGTCGAACCATAAAGATAATAAGAATCACTAGGAAAATAAAGAAAAAAGAATGGAAATACTTCAGGGATATAGATCAATAGATGCATCTATTATGTGAATCTGATTTCAGGAAAACGAGATCAAATTCTAACAAACCATTGCATGCTGAAACCTACCTTGAAATTTCTCCCAAAGAAGCGTTGTGATTTACCAAGGGCAGTGTCAAAAAATCACCCGCTTTTAACTGCAAGGCACTAAAATCCAAAGCCAAATATCTTATTTAAAATACAGGGAAGTAATATAACTCCTCCAGGGCAAGCAGGGACGTCTAACTGCTACACATGGCTTTGTTGCCATTGCTTGATTCAGGGCTACGAGTTCTGGGTCTTGCAGTTCTTAAAAAACGACAGATTTTTTTTTTTTTGGACGGTCGTGGGATATCACAACGTTTCTCTGGGAGAATTTTTTAGGTAGGTATCGGCATGCAATGGTTGACAATTCCCTTGTAAGAAATATTAAATTCTAAGTAAAATCATATTGTAGAAGCGAAGGACTTGATAACTGTTAAATTATCATAAGTAATGTCACGAATTCTTCCATAATTATCGATACAGTCATTTAGTTACGATACAGAGTGATCGAGGTGACGAGTGAATTTATCTAGAGGCATTTGTTAGGACTATTTAACGAATAAAATTAAGCTGTTTACTCAAGAAATATTATTTATATATAGTTACCGGTATTTTAAAATAGTTATATATGTAATGTAAACAGCGATGTTTGAAAACAATTCAGAAATGTTTGGTTATGTTTAATTTGCTCATTCACTGCAACTTGATCATATTATTTATTTGCAAATAGGATCGCAATATTGTAAGAATGCACTCTAGTGGAGAAAAAATGAAACATCAAACTGTATATTATAACCAACATTATAGGTTACTAATTTTTTTAGTAAACAACTCGGTAAAATCATTATTTAAAAACACAATTATTGAATACACAATTATCAAATGTGAAGTTCGAAGGAATCTGTTCATTATTTGGTACATTCAATGTATTTGTTGGAGAATCAGTCACTGCAAAATAATGATCTGACCCGTTCAGAATATTAAAAAGAAGGAACTTTCTTTATTTTGGTAATCAAAATTCGATAATTATCGAGGTGAAACAAGACTGTGATTGGTTGTAAAACAAAATTCGTTGAAACGTGATTGGCCATCGACTCCCATTTGGGACATGAGTTAAATAGTCAATATAATTGATTCGAAGAAAATTTCAAATCACTTATATAGTCTCTTCCTGGAACCAGTCAAACAATCGTTCGAGCATTCCCTTGGAATAAAACACTCAGCATTTTCATCCTTTATTTTCACTCGTTAAATATTTTGAATTAAGAATTAACTTGTAAATAGTGAAAAACATCGCTTTGGAAAAATGCTCACACATTACAAGTTTGGCAGCTATACGCTAATTCTATTCAAACCAGGATTTTTACTGTAATGAATGTTTTCCATTAGAATCTGTTTTCACGCTGTAATGATGCAATGGACAATGCCTGCTGATGTATTTTTTTTTCTGTAAAAAAACTCGAACAAAATCACATCTAATAATGGTGATATTTCAATCCACAACTGGTATTGTTTAAAGTTGAGGTAAACAAATGATGGAAAAGTTTGCATATGGCATTTTGCCATTCTATTTGTATGATTGGAAATGCAATGTTACATTTGACCAAAAAAAATGAACATTCTGAATTCGTTGTACGAGAAATTCATAACAATGAACTCAACATTTTCATGAGGTCATTACTAATAATTTATTTATTTAAATTACTTTATTTATACTCTCTAATTTAATTTCATTCCATTCTATTAATTTAGTTTAACATCTCACCTTATAGGTCAAGATTTTTATAGTATATTGAGATACAAGTGAGGTAAGCACTGATCGAGAAAAAGTTTGAAAAAAAAAAAACAAGGCGCTTCCGCCGAGTTTTTTCAATTTTCGAGATCTGTTACATGCTTACCTCATGTGTATTGCATACTATTTTTTGGTCGATGTGACTAATTTTTATTAAATACTAGCGTACCCGACAGACGCTGTCCTGCCCGAACGTTCAATTCTCATGTCATGGGCGGACGATAAAAATATGTTACTTTTTTGCCATAAAATTCAGCAATTAGGACATAATTAGATATTATTAAATAAGTTCGCAAGAAAACCTCTTACAGCCTTCTGTTGTGGCTCAAGAAGCGTGAATGATGACGTTACACAGTCATGAACATTAGAATTGTACCCTCCTTTGCAGATAAGTAAAGAACCGTCATATAACAATTATATTAGAGTGAAAAAAAAAAAGATGAATTGATGAGAGTGAGTCAATTTTTTTTTTAAGCTAGATTTCATTCCTGACCCACTGTGCACTGGTCCCATACTGGCCGGCATTCCATGAGAAAAATTTCTTCCCCGTAGAGACTAGAACCAGCGTAAGTCCCGTAGTTCTGCGCCAAGACTTCTTGCCTTAACCACTCGGCTACGGCGCGAGACTCTTGGTATCGATGAAAGACAAAAATGGTTATTGTGAGTTATCCGTAACAGATAAGGGACTCTTGGTATCAATGAAAAACAAAAACGGTTTTTGTGAGTTATCCGTAAGATATAAACATATGCTGTCGCAGACTTTTTTGTAGAGCTTTTTGAGATATTCAATTCTGTGTACAATAATTTTGTGTGTTTCTTACGGTTTAGGCAGCGTAAGCCATTTAAGCGTCCAAAGGGCTACTTTTTTCGCGTTTTCCACTACAAAGCACGATTTTTAAGGGTGTAGGAGTTAAATATCACAACTCTCTTATAGCCTATGTTCATCCTGGGAATCTCCTGAACATTTTGCAAAAAAAGCCATCACAACCGGATCAACGGTATGGCAGCGCATAAAGTACGAACAAATAAATATACAAACAAACATTAATTTTTATATATAAGATAGTAATAAATGAATTAAATTAAAGTAAAGTAAAGTGATCCCACAACAGGCCAGGAGGCCCTTGGGGTAGTAGGAGGCTAGGGCTCCCATTTTTCTAGACAATCGGCGCTTTATGTCAGCCGGGTTGTCAGCCCTGCGTGACGGCCGCCTTTACCCCCAGAACAAGCGTCTGGTACTCATTTACGTTAGAGGTTGAGTCTACCCCAGGGCCATAGTGCCGCCACAGGGTTTGGGTCAGTTTAAAAATCCTGACCCCAACGGGACTTGATGTAAATTACTTCTAAGAGAAAGAAACATTTGGTGATCGTTGCTATGTAGCTTTTCATTTGTTTTATTATAAGCAAGGATTGTTAGCTGTGGAGACATTTTTATATGTAGTACCGTGATTAGAATTTGTTTGATAATTTTATTATGGAAGGAGTCATGGTAGATGATAGAGAAATTGAAGAAGCCTGGAGAGTGGGATGTTCTGCATTAATTCTGGAAAAGTCTAAAGAGAGTTAGTGTACAAAACATTTAAGAAATGATTTATTTTACTTACCGAACGTGTGCTTTTTGAGTCCATATCAGCATTGCGATTTATTTTATTTGCATAGCAACCAGGTTAGATGTGGGAACGTTGACTTACTTCCAGTAACAACAATATTGGTAAATATAAGAAATTAGTCACATCGACCAAAAAAATACATTACAAAACTCCCTCACTATGTTAAAATTAAAATTAAAAAAAAAATCCTACAAGCAACACAATCGCCATCCATAAAACATCCAGACATCCTCCACAACAAAAAATTAGCACTTTTATCAGCTTAATCAACATGATGATGTAATTACCACTTACCCATGAAAATTATAACAAGGAATTAAATTATATAAAACTTCTGGCTTATAAAGATGGGTATAATGAAGAAATGATTAATAAATTAATTATGAAAGAAAAGAAAAAGAACTAACAAATATAACACAATTAAGTACCATTAACATACGCAGGTATAGAAGCATAAAAGCTAGCAAAAATCCTACAAAAACACGATAAAAACATAAAAATTATCTACAGAACGATAATAAACTAAATAATATAATTTTAAATAAAGAAGAGGAAACGAACATATATAAAAATAAAGGAATTTCTAAATTGAAATGCAATAGCCGTGACAAATTTTATATTGGAAGAACCTATAGAAACTTTACAACATTTAATGAATATTTTAGAGGTTTATTGAAGAATGAGGGTAAACCAAGTTTTTCAAAACACAGAGTAGAAGCAGGACATCAATTTAACACAATAAACACTGTATTATCGATCCTCATACTTTAGAGAAAAGATACATCGAAGATCAACGTTCTTGAAGAGTTAGAAATCATCAAGGAAACCAACAAACACCTGTTAAATGAGTAATGTGAACCCTCTGTACAAAATCATTACCAAACTGAAAGCAGAATATGATACTTACGTTACAATGAGCATAAAAAAAAAAATTGTCTCAGAAAGAAAAACATGTGATTCTGATAGTATTTTTTCTCCTGAATTCAAATATAATAGGCCTATCGGTTTTTCTCCATCACGTAAGGTTTCCAAGAGACAGGAATTTATAATTTCAAACACTTTAATATTTTCTACATTCGTAACTACACAATATTCGAACATTTGGACTCGCCTAGAAAGTAAGAAATGACGATTTTCTGCTATATTTCGACTGTGGAGCATCCCTCTTGATGGTACAACAATAATCGGCCAGTATAAATTAGGATTCCATTTTCCTTGATATCTCTTTTCCATAGCTGAAATCTCCTGAGTTAGCTCATTTGGTTTTATTTTACAATGGACAAATGGACGAAACAACGTTTATTAAAAAATAATTATTTAAATTCATTAATTGAAATTGAAATAAAATAAAAACTGTGGGTGATGGAGAAATTCCAATTACTTATTTGAAAACATGATAAAAACACTGCATTAAGTACAACTATTGGTACTCATGAGACAAAAATCATGTTGACCAGTGTAATTGAAAGGTCGTACAAAACTACACAGCTGATTACTGAGGACGACTGAGATCTCAGATTTCTTAAAATATTAACCTTATAGGTACTTTTTACATGCCACACGCCACCTGGATCTTAGAGTAGCACAATCTGTCGGGAGAGGGATTTTGAATGATGGATCACATACATATTTTCTTTTTGACCAAGCAAGGACAAGGAGGGTCTCCCCGAATAAGTGATGAGCTCAAAGTCAGGGCCTCCTCAGATCTGAAAATATATTTTACTGTATAACGTGGTATATTGACAGAGGCAAAACTGGTAGCATGGTGGAACGATTTCTGGTAGAATTGTGTTAAAAGAACGTGCCGATTAAGAAACCCATGTCTTGTCAAACGAAATTAATATCAAACGGTTAATCTTGTAAAAATGTAAACAAAAAATTAAATACCTTAAAGTAAAAAAGTAAAATTAAAGTAGAGTGGACCCACTAAAGGCCATATGAGACCCTTGGGATAGTAGGAAGTTAAGGCTCCCACTTTTTCTAGACAATCGGCACTTGATGAGAGCCGGGTTGTCAACCCTGCGTGACGGCCACCTTTACACTCAGAACAAATGTCTGCTACTCATTTCTGTTAGAGACTAAGTCGACCCCAGGGTCATGGTGCCACCAGAAGGTATGGGTCAGTTTAAAAATCCTGACCCCACCGGGACTCGAACCCTCAACCTTCCGGTTTGTAGCGCAGTGCCGTAACCAGTATGCTACGGCGTGAATAACCATCTCTAAAAATTAAATCCTGCCAAAAAAGGATATACCGCAAAATAATGGAATAATGACAGCCTTTAATTTATATAATACGAATGGGGATTCTATGCTACGCCAGCTGCCACCATCAAACATTCAAATAAAAAAACGGAAAAAACATGCAATGTATTATTTCAGTGGGTGAATCAATGAAATAAATGTCCTCAACTCGTGTCAAACTCAGAGTCGGGTCGAGGGATGAGATGAGATGAAGCCTCTATATAGAAGTCTGTGAATGACAAGAGTGCCGGCCGATTTCGCCATATATTTTGTGAGAAAGAATAGTTACTAACCGACAACTTCTTTTTCCAACGCAGACTAGTAATTCAATTGGATGATTCAAAAATACCTAATACACCATCACAGGGACAGATGAACGAAATTAACGAAATGGATGAGATGAGTATGGAGAAATGGTGAAATTAAATTGTGGCAGGGGAAAATGGGAGAAAAAGCCGAGAAAAAAATGTCCAAGCTCCGTTTCGTCCGCCACGAAACTCACACGGAGTGACCGAGGCACGATCTCGGAAACCCAGCGGTGAGCGGCGAGCGTCTAACCGCCTGCGCCACAATTTCAAATATATTCTGTATGTGTAAGAAAAACCAGGAAATATACATTTTATCCCTCTTATATTGAAATGTAATAAATTTTATCTCAAATTGGATTTAGTGAATTCGTATGCACAATCATTTGTACGAAACAGAATCATTATGAGGTTCTAGGAATTATATAGAAAACTCAATTCGCTTGCTCATTCGTGGAAAGTTTGCCAGATTTCATTTGTAGCTTTGTGAATGGAAGCGCAAAACCACTATGAAGTGATATTTTGCGGCCTGAAGGTCTTTGGGAACGTTGCACAGATACCATCTGGTGTTATTTCAGAATAATGGAGTGTTGCTTCAATTGAAAGAGTTCTCAATGGAATAATATATTCCTTGACTCTAGTCATATTATGAATGTGATCTATATACACCATCAAGTTACACATTGAAGCTATGGATTCAAATACGAAACTTTGAATAACACAATAGTGTCACGAAATGCTGCTTTGCTAAGATAATATTTCCACATCTTTTCATAAGTAATGCCACGAGTGATTTCCAAAATTATCGATAAATTCACGACTTACGAAGTGAGTCGTGAATTTATCTAGAGAATTTGGAAATCAAGAGTGGCATTTGTTAGGACTATTTAACGAATAAAATTAAGCTGTTTACTCGCAAATCATTATTTAAATATAGTTATTTTAAAATATTTATATATTTAATGTAAACGGCGATGTTTGAAAATAAATGAGGAACGATTGGTACGCTTCATTTTGCTTCTTTTGTTCGTCACTGCAACCAGATCATATTATTTATTGCCAAAGGAACGCAATATTGTAAGAATGCACTCTAGTGGAGAGAAAATGAAACACATCAAACTGTATATTAATTCATTTCTGATGTTCTATGATGTAAATATGACAATTATATTTTTCTGGGAAAAAATAATTTAAGAAAGAGCAAAAACAGTGGTTTCTTTTTTGGTGGTATAATCAATTGCTACAAATGTTTTTATATTAACTCCCGCATGCGGTACGTGTTGACATTCATGCGCTATATATATATATATATATATATATATATATATACACACACAATCTGGTAGCCGTATTTCTTAGTGAGTCAGTCACTGCAAAATAATGCTATGACCTATTCAGAATGTTAAAAAGGAGGTGATTTCTTTATTAAGATAAACTTTAGTTGGTAAATTCTAGGCGAAACACGACTGTGATTGGTTGTAAATCAAAACTCATTGTAACGTGATTGGTCATTGACTCCCATTTGGGGCATGAGTTAAATAGTTATTGTAATTTTCTGGGGGGGGAGGATAATGTAGTCATACCTGATACAATAATTTCATCGAAAAAAATTGAGAAAAGGTTAAATTAAATTTAGTAACTAGGGAAAATAAACAAATTAGGAAAAATCAATAACAAATTAATTTAAAAGATAAATTATAATGAAGGTAACTGATGACAAATGAGGGAAATTTTGAAGAAGTGGCTGAATTCAAATATATAGGAACAATAGGCCTAATTACAAACAGCAATGAGGGGCACATAGAAATTAAACATAGACTCAATTCTGGAAATGATTCAGGGACTCTTGCTGTCTCAACTCCTTTCAAAAACGTTAAACTGAAATTATATAAAACTGTTATTCCATCAGTTATATTATATGGATGCGAAACATGGTCTCTTACTTTAAGGGAGGAGAGGAGATAAGTATTTGAGAAGAAAGTTCTTAGGAAAAATTTTGGACCAAAGAAAGATGAACAGAAGGTGAATGGAGAAGACTACATAACAGTGAGCTACATTATCTATACAGGAAACCAGATATAATAAGTATACAGTTATGTCTCGTATACTGCGATGGGCAGGGCATGTGGCAGGAATGGGGAATTAAACAAGTGCATGGACTTCTTGTAGGAAAACCAGAGGGGAAACGCCCAGTAGGTAGACCAAGAATGATGTGGGATAATAACATTAACCATGATTTGAGGGAAGTAGATCAAACAGGGGATAATTGAAAAAATTAGCTCAGGATAGGGATATATGTCCGGGTGGCATTGAATCTACGGGTTCGATAGTGCCAGTGAGTTAGTTATAATTCTTTTTCTTCCTTCCAAGTATTAGGCCAAGGCCTGTTACGATCCTATAGAAAATTTTCCCTCCAGCGTTTTATAGGACGGCCCAGTTATAATTTTGAGCAATTTATTAAGAGCATATTAATAAAGAGTGGAAAATGAAGACTAAAACTTTGTTGGTTTGAAAACGAAGTAACTAAATTTAAGAACGATCATATATTAGGTTACCGGTTGGTATTTGCTCCCCTTTAAATTCCATAAATTACTACATTTGGTAATGATGACAAGTCCTGTTCTCTCCTGTGGCCAAACGCATTACTAAAATTACGTAAATAAAAGGCAGGATCCTGTTACTGTCAATATCGTAACGCGTCTGTTTGCATATCGATGTATTGAAATGTGCATAATTGTTTACAAATGAGACACACAGTCGCATTAGCTAATTTTCAAAATAATACAACATGAAAAATAATCCGCACATGTGACTCCGCAGTGTCTAAGCACTTTTAGGAGAAAGTCTCAACAACGCAAAAATAGTAGCTCCTATTAATATGAATCCCAGATATTAAAGATACAACTATAAAATATTTGAAGACTGATAAATATGCATTTGACAAAGTAGAGTAATATAAATATTAGGTATCAGTAATAATAAAATATAATAAAATAAGTACTGAAATTAATAATACATTACTGGGAAATAGATTTTATTATGGAATAATACATTACAAGTACTCGATATCTTAGCCTTCAAACTAAATCCAAAACGTACAAAATTCTCCTTGGTTGATTATAGAATAAACAAGTAATCAAAATGTAGCATCAAAAATTGTTTTTTTTTTTATAAATTATGAATTAAGCCAAATAGGAAACTAAAGCGAAGTTATTTTGGTAGGTGATTTAAAAAATGTAATTTGTGGGAAATGAACAAAAACAAATACAGTGGTTTGTAGACCTGAAGAGGATGTATGAAGATATATTGCCAGTTAGGAGTTTGTAGTGGGTTCCAAGTGGGAGGAAAAGCAGAGGGAGATCTAAGAAGACATGGATAGGGGAATTATAAATTTGCTGAAGGACGGGGGACTGCAGGATGGTGACTCGAAGGATAAATATGAATGGAGGAAGAGAATAAAAAATTAATAGCCTATTGGGCACAGGGATACGTAGAATTTAAAACTTGTCTTATAATAATAATAATAATAATAATAATAATAATAATAATAATAACAATAAGTTATAATAATAACTCACTGTCTCCATCGAACCCATAAGTTCACGGCCGCGCGGAAATAAGCTCTCCATACATCCCTATCCCGAGCATGTTTTCCACTTATATCCTGTATAATCAACTTCCCTGAAATCATGGATAATGTTATTCTCCCACCTCATTCTTGGTCTACTAACTGCATTTTCCCTCTGGTTATTCTACAAGAAGCTTCCATGCACCTCTTTCATACCCCATACGTGCCATATGTCCTGTCCATAGCAGTGTACGAGACTTAATTGTTATTATATTTGGCTTCCTATAGGCCTACATATAATATAGCTCACTAATAATAATAATAATAATAATAATAATAAATATAATAATAATAATAATAAACATTAGCGGAATGTTTTCAGGTGGCAGTGCTATCTCCTACTGTATAGAAACGTTTGATAAACTGGATCGTGAAAAAGCAACAACTTATTTCGCCGAGCTGAAATGTCGGACCGACCGGACGACGTCGCGTCCTGCCTAATGGATATCAGACAGTTCTATATTGAGATCCCAACTGCAGGATAAATGTTTATGTTAAATGATCTATGAACGAAAGGCAGTAAGCACTCCCAATCAGAACAAAACATTATACAATAAGATATTTAAACTTTGGTAAAATGTGACAATGATACGGTAGAGATCTGGTGTGCATATGTCAGTAGTAATCAAGTCCATGTAAACATTGTCTTGATGTAAACAGTAAAAACTCGCACAAATACATTAACTTTTTCATAAAACACTGGCTGTTTAACATGTGCTCTTGTTCTCCCACCAGAAGTATTTTTATAACATACTTGTACTATTATAGAATGAAAATGTTTAAAGTAATGTGTAGGCCTATTTTTTTCAGTACACATAAAAATGTGTGTTGCTATATTAACATTACATATATATACAATTCCTGGCAAAGCTCACAACTGTTTTATTGTTCTCTGTATGAAGTATCTTCAAATAGCTAATTCTCACAATTACCGGAAGAATATGGGTTTATTAACCCATACACATAAATGAAGCACGTTTTACTATGTGAAGAAACATTTCTGAGAGAAGAAAATAAATAATAGCTGATATTCCTTTATGAATAATAAATGTAAGTCAATAAAAAATAAAACAGTAATAACACTGAGCAACAAAAAAGAATTTCTTTTTTGTCTCAGAAAGAAAAATAAGTGATTCTATATATATTTTTTCTCCTGAATTCAAATATGATATCGAGTTTTCTCCATCACACGCAAGGTTTCCGAGAGATAGGAATTTATAATTTCAAACACTTTAATATTTTCTACATTCGTAACTACACAATATTCGAACATTCGGATTCACATAGAAAGTAAGAAATGTCAATTTTCTGCTATATTTCGCCTGTGGAGCATCCCTCTTGATCGTCCAACAAATAAGAATTCCATTTGCCTTGATATATCTTTTCCATAACTGAAACCATTTGAGTTAGCTTATTTGGTTTTATTTTACAATGGATAAATGGACGAAAAAACGTTTATTAAAAAAATAACTATTTAAATCCATTAATTGAAATTGAAATAAAAAAACTGTGTGCGATGGAGAAATTCCGAATACATATTTGAAAACACGATAAAAAAAACTGCATTAAGTACTACAACTATTGGTACACATGAGACAAAAATCATGTTGGCCAGTGTAATAAAATATTTCATGTCCCAGAAGAAGAGATGGTATGACATTTTTTCTATAATATTTAACTACATACGTAGCATGAAGACATGGCAGCCATATTGATTTTAACGAATATTCTAAGCAAAAAAGAAAAAAAGTCGTGTTCCAGTGCAGCCAACATAGAGTATGCATTAATTAACTGTACACATATACTTCAGAATTTCAGAACTTACTATTTATTTTTGCGTGTTGCATTCTTTCACAGGTTAGAGTACTTAAATTGCGTTAGGTTACCTTTTAAGATGGTCGTCCACAGATAAGAGTACTTAAATTAAAAAACTCCTGGCGCGACAGGCCTAGAAGACCCTTAGCCTACCAGCCGGCTGCTGCCCTCAAATCCACATGTGTTAATCACAGAGGTAGATGATCATCGAGTCAGTGTTGGGGTGACATGTGGTCAGCATGTCAAGTCCCCCTGCCGTTATAGCTGGTTTTCTCAACTTGGATCCGCTACTTATTGTAGCTATCCAAATGCCTCACGATGCTGGGTGGGCACCGGTCCCATACTAGCCGAAATACCATGAGAAAATTTCTTCTCCCGTGGAGACTCGAACCAGCGCAAGTCTCGTAGCTCTGCGCCAAGGCTTCGTGCCTTAACCACTCGGCTACGGCGCGGGACCTACTTAAATTGCATTAGGTTAACTTTTAGGTTCGTTAAATATCAAGTATATGTTGGCTGCATCCCGAGATTCCATAATATAAACCTTTTCGCGTTTATTGGCGCATGCGCATGGTGTATGATTGGAACTTAGAAACATTTTCGCGTCACATGCTGTACAGAATCCCCCATTTATCATTACTTTTTTAGTCTATACTAAATACAATGAAATATTTAAAAATATGTTTTACTTACATGCCACGTCGACTGCTGCAGGCTGGCTGCGGATTTGCCCTCGACTGGACCAAGCTATACACTCGCACTTAAACTTATCCTTCCCGAAGTACTCCTCGACTTCGTTACGCGTTATATTAATAGATGCCTCGACATTTCGTACTCCTGTTTGCGGATCCACGAAATCTTGTTGCATTGGTGGTGAATTGACAGACGAAGGATGCTGTTTCCGCGCTCCATTGCACCGGAAGTAAACTTGAAGGGCATGTGCTGCTCGACATTGAAGAGTCGCTGGTTTGTTCTTTATGACGTATGTATCTGTTGGTTCCTCCAGGAATACCGGAAGAGGAACAGTTTGGTGCAGAAGTTCTCCGTCGGAGGATGACGATGTCGGAGAATGGAGTGTGTCTTCCAGAAGATAACCATCTGGAACAAAGAAGTTAAACTATATTTAATATCAGTAGCAAGGACATATTACTCTACAATATGGCAGTCATAACCAGGGAGCGGGGTTTTAGTAAGTAAACAGACGCTTTATATTATCTGCCGCACGGAGTATTTACTGCGCAGGACTCGGTTCTTCTACAACAGAGTGTTTCTTAGCGACTGTTTCATTTATTGGCTGCATACAGAGTAGTAAAGTACTGTCCATTTTGGAAGTATATTAATGTACATTACAATAACTATAATCATGATGTATGAGAAAATATTTCTGTACATTAAACCCTTATTCAAAATGAAGTAGTTTTATTGCACACAAGTAACTAAACATACGATTGTTTGCTTTCTTATATACTTCTTTATCCTGGTGTAGTTGTTTTTGAAGCGGGGTATAATGCCTTCCACCAAACATCATTTTGTTTATATTGAACACTGTACGATCACAGGTGCGTCCTCCCTCCTTATAGTCCGTGCATTCTTAACTTCACTGTATACTTAGTAGAAGCCCGCTCCCTGGTCATAACCTATTTATCGATTAACTTCTAACAAACACGTACTCCCTAGTTACGTCACTGTTATTTGTTTTGATAAGTAATGCCACGAGTGATTTGAAATTTATCTAGAGGATTTCAAAATCAAGAGTGACATTTGTTAAGACTATTTAACGAATAAAATTATGCTGTTTACTCACAAACCATTATTTAAATACACTTATTTTAAAATGTTTATATATTTAATGTAAATGGCGATGTTTGGAAACAAATTAGAAATGTTTGGTTATGTTTCATTTGTTTATCACTGCAAATTGATCATACTATTTATTGCCAAATAGGATCGCAATATTGTAAGAATTCACCCTAGTGCAGAAAAAATGAAACAAACTGTATATTATAACCAATATTATAGATTATTAATTCATTTTTTTTTTGGAAACAACTCAGTAAAATTAGTATTTAACAACACAATTACTGAACATACAATTATCAAATGTGTAGTTAGAAAGAATCTTTTCATTATTTGTTATATTTAAAGTATTTGTTAGAGAGTCAGTCACTGTAAAATAATGCTCTGACCTGTTCAGAATATTAAAAAGGAGGAGCGTTCTTTATTTTAGTAATCAAAATTCGATAATTACCGAGGTGAAATAAAACTGTGATTAGTTGTAAAACAAAATTCGTTGAAACGTGATAAGTCATTGAGTCCCATTTGGCGCATGAGTTAAATAGTCAATGCAAAATGTTTTGCAGAAGATTACTAGAAACATCAGACATGAAGTTCCTCAGATACGTTGCAGGATATACTCTAAGAGACCACATTCCTAGTGAAACAATTAGGCAAGAACTCAAAATGTTTAATATAAATGAAAAAATACAAAACTATAAACGAAAATGGCATGACATATTTTAAGAATAGACTCTTCTAGGCTAACAAAACAAGCACTGTTGTACCAACCTCAAGGCTATAGAGATGTGGGATGTCCTAGAAGACGATGGTAAGATGAATTCTGAGAGCGGAACAGGCCGACGGCCTACCATGAAGAAGATGATGATGATGAAAATGTTTTGCACACTTTTTTGTTTGCAACAATTGGACCTGCAAGGGAACTGTCAACCGTTGCATGCCTAAATCTACCTCGAAATGTCTCCCAAATGAGCGTTGTAATGTACCAAGACCGTATCCAAAAAATATCCGCCGCTTTTAACTTAAAGCCAGAGAAATCCAGCAATGACAACCCACTGTATGGAGCAGATTGTATTCTTGTACGCCCATGTTTCCCTTAACAGAGATTTAGGTGCTCTCCCCCTACAGGGAAGAATTTGAACCATACTAATTTAGTTACACTTGTTTTCGTATAGATGTAATTTGAGTGGTCCGTGGTCAGCATTCCGCCTCATGGAGCAGATTGTGTATCCCTAATTTAAAAAAGAGATGTGTGGAGTGTGGCAGCGCGCGGCGCGGAAGACAGGTTGTGAGAATTGTCCAATCCACCAAGTAGAGAATGTATTACGTCCATGTAGTTTAAATGAGAAATTTGGCGCTGGATTTTAATGCTTGGCAGCTTAAAGCGGCAGATTTTTTTTTTTGGACACACCCTGGTCAATCACAATGCTTCTCCAGGAGAAATTTCAAGGCTACCAGATGGCAGTGAAGACCGAGTTCTCACTAAATCTCGTAATAATGAATATATATATATATATATATATATATAATAAATGCATTAGTTTTGCCCGGTGGTGTAATGGATAGCATGCTGGAGTGCCAATCCTGAGATCTGGGTTCAAATCCCTTCCAAGGCATCCACTTTTATTATATCATATATATATATATAGTCCACCGCTGTGGTCTCGAGGTAGCGTGCTGCCTTATCACGCAACGGGCCTGGGTTCGATTCCCGGTCGGGACAGGCTCCTGGGTGAGATATTTTTCGGGGTTTTTCCTCACCTGTAAGACAAATGTCAGGACGCTTAGGGCCCAACGGCCCCCGAAAATCACCCGGTCATCATCTTCATCATCAACCTTCACCGGTGAGGAAAGCAACGGGAAGCTGCCACACCTTTAATTCCCTAGTAAAGCTTGAAAGCATAGCATGAAAAATGCTAATATTGCAGTGAAAGACGTGCCCTCGGGCAGAATTACTATGGATGGGTATATATTTAACCAAGTTTATATGAAAAATGCGAAACTGTTCTAAAATAAAACAATCAAATATACTTAAAATACAATAATTTAGTAACTGAAAAATCTTATTGTCTCTAATGACAAACTTATATTGTTTCACTACAGATGACATTCATCCTATCACTGATACATTTTATACTCAAAATAATCTGTAATTTATAGTTGAAAGGAAATTCTAAGGAATACTGTAGGCTATTCAGAATATCGTTTTAATATATTCGTCAATTTTATAAATATAAAATGTTAAGAGGGTAAAAATTTGCATTCTATAATATCATAATACAGAATACTACTTAAAACTATATATATATATGCCCTATATCAAGAACTTTCCGCATTAGCTCAGGATAGGGATGTATGGAGAGCTTGTGTCCGTGCGGCCATGAACCTACGGGTTCGATAGTGCCAGTGAGTAAGTAAGTATATCAAGAACTTTCCAGTACAGACATAATATAGGTTAACAGAGGAAAATCTAGAGGATACTGAGCAAACTTCCAATGTTGAATGTCAGTAACTTTTTTTTTGCTATTTTTTACGACCTGTGACGCGACATTTTTAATTCCTTCATAAACTCCTGTCAAATTTTATTCTTAGGGTTTCATTTTTTAAAATTATTTCCCACCATTTACAATGATTTTTTACACTTTTTCTAACGATTATTTCAATATATTTTTTCTATAATAGTTAACTACATATTTAGTATAAGACATGGCAGCAATATTAATTTTAACGAATATTCTATGCAACAACAAAGACTTCCAGTGCAGCCAACATAGAGTATGCACTAATTAACTGTACACATATACTTCAGAATTTCAGAACTTACATTTTATTTTTCGACGTTACACTCTTTCACAGGTTAGAGTGCTTAAATTGCGTTAGGTTAGGTTTTAGGTTCGTTAAATATCGTGTATACGTTGACTACATCCCGTGGTTCCATAGTGTAAACAGCTTCGCGTTTGTTGGCGCATGCGTATGGTGTATGATTCGAACTTAGAAAACATTTTTGCATTAATATTGTAAAGAATTCCCCCCTTTTTTCCCACATTGTAAAATTCTCCTATAGGTCCCTAGAGGTAGAACAGGGGAATGACCAGTGGATCTGCGACAGCAATCCTCCCGGCTAGGCTCGAGGAGACCGTGGACCAACTTGGGGTCGTCAGAATTGAGCGACCTGACGTACTATGTAGCTCAGCAATTTCCCTGAAGTTGCGACTCCCAACACCTTCTCCCTGAGGTGTTGGTTTTACTGCTGAGAACCTTAAATGTGGACGCGATAGTTAAGGGAGGACAAGTATCTGGGACTTGGGAGTATGGTCTCTGACCGAGGTATCCCAAGGGGTGGAGGCATGGGGCCAGATGTGTAAAATTCTCCTTCGAGTCCCGTCATTTAAAACACTGTCCCAAAGATTGTTGAGTTCAACCCCCCCCCCCCCAGAATTACTTTGTAACCGAAGTTTTCGTTTCATCTCCACGATTGAGTACTTTAAGAGACAAGAGAGGCTATTGGTCAAACCGTTTCACAGAAAGGAAAAAAAAAAAAATCTCACTGAAATAAAATTGCATTTGGAATTCACCATTTCCATTGTAAAATCCAAAACTCATTACTTTAAAAATATTCATGCGACAAAAAACGAACAAATTCAACTTTTTTTTTTTTAACACGCACGTGTCCATGTTCCTGCAGAGATTTTCTGACTTTCAACCTGAATGGGGCATAACAGTAACTTCCTATGGCATGGAAAAGAGTCTAGAAAACATAATTGGTAGTACAAAGGAAAATAAAAGGAGAAGAATAAAGGAATCGGAAGATAAGAACCTGTTGAGCCTGTCTATCAAGCAGAGAGAGCTGCAACATCATATTGCATGCCGGACTGGTCACGAAATCGCGATCAAACTACCCTGCGTGACTCGCGACCATTAAAACTCAGAGAAAACCAAACTACCCAATAGTAACAAGCCGTGACACGCTGTGTCAACGGACATTGTCAACACTAATTTGTTATCTCAGAACAACACCATACCTAAATTACTTCTATATCCATAAATCCAACTCTTAACTAACGACTAATTAATTACTTCTTCGTAAATTTACGTCGCATATGTATGCAAATAAATTTTGTTAAGTGAATTGCCTTAAATTTATGAGGAGTTTTCGATTACCGAATAAGGTAGAAACTTGAGTCATGTACAAAACAACTAGTATAAAACAAATAGTTTAATCAATTTAAAGAATCTTGCTGTTTTTATGTAATAAGCATGGGCATGCCGTAGCGTAGTTGCTTAATGTAATACGCTATTGTCCGCCTGCTTAACTTAACAAGAAATTTGTAGAAAGAGACAGCTATGTTCACCTCTCTCACTCGCAACATTGTTGTCGTCGTTTCTTCACCAGATGTTAATAGGCGTGGGGGAAGATGAAAACTGAAAAGGTGGGTTCTTTCTTTTGTAACCGAGAGAAAGCTGTCAATGATCTACCCTTATATCTCCATCTCTCTCTTTGCCAAGACAAGCCAGATATACAATACAAACCGGAAGGTCGAGTGTTCGATTCGCGATGCGGTCAGGATTAAACTGATCCATATTGTTCATCCAAAAATAATTTAACTCCAAGGAGGACAGGCCTAGAAGGCCCTTGATCGACCATCCGGCTGCTGGCCTCACGTCCACATGTGTTCATCACAGAGGTAGACGATCATAAGCCAGTGTAGGGGTGGCATGTGGTCAGCATGTCGGGTCCCCCAGTCGTTATAGCTGTCTTCTCAGCCTGGAGTCGCTACTTGTTGTAGCTACCCAAATGCCTCACGAAGCTGGGTGAACATCGGTCCCATACTGGCCGAAATTCCATGAGAAAATTTCTTCCCTCATGGGGACACGAACCAGCTCAAGTCCCGTAGCTCTGCGCCAAGACATCTTACCTTAACCTCCCGGGACAATATAGAACAAATACTTTAATCCATTTAACACCCGATGTAATTTTTAGAAAATAATTTTGCTGTTTTTTATTTAATATATATGGACATAGTGTACAGTATTATAATGTACGGTTAAAAACTATAAAATAGCTTGTACGTCCGTCTCCTCAACTTAAGTTGTTTTATAACTCTGTAGGCCTTTCGGGACTAGTCTCATCATCAGCAGAGTGCATTAGGTCCGTATTTGTTGACACTTGTTGAACAGGCGAGTTCGATTCGCGGTGGGGTCAGGATTTTTAAACTGACCCATACTGTTGATCCAGAACTAATTAAAAGGAAAGTTTTTAATCAATCCCCAAAACAAGAACTTCTGGTGGCACCACGGCGCTTTGATAGACTCACCCTCTAATAGAAATGCGTAGCAGACGCTGGTTCAGGGAGTAAAGGCGGTCGTCATGCAAGGGCTTGACAACCCGGCTGACATAATCTGGCGATTATCTAGAAAAAGTGGGACCTTAACCTCCTTCTACCCCAAGGGTATCCTATGGCCTACAGAATGACAATTTTGCTTATATTTCTATTACAATATAATTGACTACTGACAGTGTCATAGGGGTACAGTTTGCACGGGATGAGATTTTAGAACAACATTTCTGAAACATATATTTGGTTTTAAACTAAATAAATGTACGACGTACAAACATCATTAAAAAAACACGTTCCAAAACAGTTTTGTAACATCCCGTAAAAATATTAATTTATTTCATCTGTTAAATTGTTAGCAGAAATTAAAATAATTGGCTAGTTGGTTAATTAGTGTATTATTTATAGACGCTCTTGAATTTATCAAGCTTATTTTTAAGTATACCTATTCACTGAATAGTTAAGGGTGTAGGCATATTTAACTTATACTCCAGATTCTCTCAAGATAGGGTATAGGGAGATATTTTCATGATACTGGTAATATCGTGTAGTTAATTTTGAAACATCGGTACAGTATTATCATTCTAGGTAGAATACTGAAATTAAAAGAAGTATGTTTTATATAAAGATAATACGACCTTTAGTTTAAATACCTCAATATATTTATCTCGCAATTTAACTTCGGAACAATGTTTCAAAATTAACTATCATTGAATTACATACACCACGAATTAACCTCCCTTTACCCTATATAATCACACTGAGCAACAAAAATGAAACCTTTTTTTTTGTCTCAGAAAGAAAAATATGTGATTCTGATAGTATTTTTTTCTCCTGAATTAAAATATGATATCGGTTTTTCTCCATCACGCAAGGTTTGCGAGAGACAGACATTTTTAATTTCAAACACTTTAATATTTTCTACATTCGTAACTACACAATATTCGAACATTCGGACTCATCTAGAAAGTAAGAAATGACGATTTTCTGCTATATTTCGCCTGTGGAGCATCCCTCTTGATGGTCCAACAATAATCGGCCAGAATATTAGGATTCATTTGCCTTGATATCTCTTTTCCATAGCTGAAATCTCCTGATCGAAGTGTTCCCCGTGCTCATCGCTCACTGCGCCAAGATAATAAATGGACGAAAAATCGTTTATTAAAATAAGAATTATTTAAATCCATTAATTGAAATTGAAATAAAAAAAACTGTTAGTGATGGAGAAATTCCGAATGCATAACTTATTTGAAAACACGATAAAAAAAACTACATTAAGTACAACTATTGTTACTCATGAGATAAAAATCATGTTGACCAGTGTTATTCGCTCACAACAATGAGTTTGTGAATAAAATCTGGACAACTAGCGGTATTAACTTTTATAAACCGATTAAAAAATATATGCAATTTTTGTTCCAAATTAATTCACTATTAGTTGATCCATAATTTCGCTCGGAGAGTTGCACGTTTTTACCAGTGGAAACTGTGGAAAAGAGTAAGAAAATACAAAGAATAACACGCAGTAAGAGATATGTTACTTTGTTACAAATCGATTTTGAGAAATAAGGAAATAATTCGAGAAGCTGTTGTTATGTATTATAGTGTTGTACTACTGAATTTGCAGGAACCGGTTCTCTGAATCTACTTCCCCAGAATACTCAATCTCGCGGATGACTCAGTTTATTATCTCTATCCTCACATCTCTTTACGGCTGCAGAAACCACTGCATCCAACTTACCAATAAATATCTTGAAATTCAGCTATTCGATGATTTAAAACAAGTATTGTACTGTAATAATATAGTTGTTTGTCCAAGATAGTATCTATCTATAGTGGTATAGCCCAGTGTTGAGCCATAGCCTCTCCTTTGTTAGGAATTCTCTATAGTGCTCTGCCCTAGGGCAGGTCCTTCACTGCAATCATAGCATTTTCATGCTATACTTGCAGTTTTACTAGGGAATTATAGGTGTGGTAACTTCCCGTTTTCTTTCCACACCGGGGATGATAATGATGATAATGAGGATGATTATGATGGCCAGATGATGTTCGGGTACCTTTTGGGCCTCAAAGCTTCCTGATATTTGTCTTACGGGTGAGGAAAACCCTCACCCAGGAAGATTATCCCGACCGGGACCGCTGAGTGACAAGTTAATAGACCAAATTCATTTAGTTACGTTATTTGTCCATAGATGTCATGAGTAAAATGCTGTCAACACGCCGACTCAATGAGACATCTAGCAGGCAACTAAGATATTAATAGGATGTTTCCGAGATCGGTAAATTTTGCTTAGAGCCCTTTTTATTCAGGCTTAAGGATCTTATACGAGCCTGAAAATCTTCAGACTCGAGACCCACGGCTTGAAATCCATCCCGGAGGACTTGCTCCTTGGAATTTTCCATCCTATAAAAATCATCGATCCCGACAGGATTTAAACCCCCGACCCTCCATAGTCCTCATGATTTTTACTTAACCAGATTAAGTAGAACATTATTATTCTTATTATTATTATTATTATTATTATTATTATTATTATTATTATTACAGAAGATCAGCTGGAAAATCTAGAATGGATAGAATACGAAATAAAGAAGTAAGGGAAATTATGAGTGTACAAGAGGAGCCGGACATCATAGACATTATAGAAAAGAAAAGATTACAGTGGTATGGCCATGTCAAAAGAATGCCAGAACAAAGATTGCCTAAAATTGTTAAGGAATGGATCCCAATGGAAGAGAGGAAGACCGAAGAAAACTTGGACAGAAGGGGTACAAGCAGCTATGATTATCAGAGGCATGGAGGAAGATCAATGGATGTACAGAGAGGAATGGTGTTTGGTTTCCGGAAGACGGCAGCAGCTGTCATGATACCGGATTATTATTATTATTATTATTATTATTATTAACATTAATGATTATCTAAATACGTATGTTGCATACTAAAAAAATCGTCAAAAGTAATTGGGAATATTAGTAACTAAGCGGGAATATTTTATCACAAATATTTTGATTCTTCCCTATTTAAACACTCCACAACATAAGTCTATACCCTGTCCTCTCTTAAAGTGATCCTCGTCAAAACAAAACTGTGACCTGCTTGCTTTTCATTGGTTATAGACACCAACGTACGTTTTAAAAGCAATATCCTTCCGCCATTCCCGCCACAATTACTGTCACTTTTGACAGGGAGATGACACAGCAACAGAAGACTCGATACTTTCAGCCATTTTATTTCATAAGAATCGACTGAAGCATGACTCAAATGCATCAACCAAATGCAATAAACTATTTTAAGTTGTAATTATTGATTAGGAATATTTTAGAATATTTTGTATGTTTTTGAATATTATTTACATTCACGAAGAATAACACATATATTCAGAGGACATATTTTTAATTTAACGAAGGGAACTACTTTTTCGCGTACTTTATTGCTTCTACGACGTAAGTCGGTGTCCATAACCAATGAAAGGCGAGCAGATCACATGGTTTTGTTTTGACGAGGATCACTTCAAGAGCGAACAGGGTACAGAATCTTTAGGGGTATACAAGATGGCGTATGTAATCAATCATATTTATGTTGACGCAAAAGGACTGACGTCGAGTATTTTGTTACGAGGTTAATTACCAACGAATGAGCTCTGCACTCAGACTTTTCCCAGGGATATATATGACTATTACAAAAATAGTAAATAACTCCTGCGATTGTTTCCTTTGAGGATTTGTTTTTTGTCCCTCCACTTCATCATTACTTAAATGAAATGAAAGAACCTTTCAGTAGAGCTGTGGCAAGTGTCGATGAAATTACATTGGATTTGGAATGAACTTATTTATCGTGTTGATTTGTGTCATGCGACTCGGGGATCACACCTTTACCATTTGAGAATTCATAAAATTCAAGATTTTATCTACAAAACAGTGTAAAGTGGTTCAAGGTACCATAAATAATATAATTATCCCTTATTCTTCTTCAGTAATAGATCTTGGACTACATCTAGACGCAAATTTAACCTGGCAAACACAAGTGAAACACATATGTAAAAAGACTTTCTCCATCTTACATTATCTTAGACGTTTAAAGAATTTTCTCCTAGTTTCGTTAAAACAAATCCTTGTGCAGAATCTTGTGTTACCACACTTCGATTATTGTGACATTATATACAATGATCTAAACTATGACTTGTCGCAGAGACTGCAGCGTGTTCATAATGCTTGCGTTCGATTCATTTTCAATATCCGCCGTTATGACCATATTTCCGAACACTTTAATAACCTCTCTTGGCTCCGTCTTACTGACAGACGTAAATTGCACTCTCTTTCACTACTTTTCAAGCTTCTGAATTCCTACATTCCTACTTACCTGGCGTCTAGATTTGAGAAGTTATCCTCCTACCACAATATTGACACTAGGTCACAAGATAGCAGTCTGCTAACAATTCCCCTTCATAGCACTTCCTCCTATTCTACTTCCTTCACAGTAGCCTCTGCCCGCTCCTGGAATCTCCTTCCTCAAGATATCAGGGGTTGCCGCACACTTGGTACCTTTAAGTCACGCTTATACAGTTACCTGTTGTCTAATAATTAATTTCTCTATTTATTTAATTTTATACTATGTCATTAATCTTTTCCTCGTTTTTTTATATATATTGTACATATTATATATTTAATTCGTTAAATTTAGAGTAAATCAAAATACATTATAAATATAAATTGTATTGTATTCATAACTTGTATATATATATATTGTAATTTAGATTTAAGACTATTTTTTGTTTGTATTTTTTTTAAACCTGGTTGAGTGGTAGACAAGGCCTTAAGGCCTTAACTCTGCCAGGTAAAATAAAGCTATTATTATTATTATTATTATTATTATTATTATTATTATTATTATTATTATAAATAGTTTTTGTTTTATGGAACGTTATAATTGTTTACTTCTTTTGTTGTAGCCCTTATTTTAAATTTTAGATTTTTTGCACCCCTGTACATAAGGCCGACCGACATATTTTATCTTACCCCACAAAGAAAAACGTACCCTCGAATTTTCATCCATCGTATTTCTCCTGAACCATCAACGACCTTGAGATCGCCACTCCTGACTGCGAGAATTCTTACTATACGAATCTCGTGGTTTTTGTTTTTATTGAAGTATGGAATGATTACACTGGTCAACATGATTTTTGTCTCATGAGTACCAATAGTTGTACTTAATGCAGTTTTTTATCATGTTTTCAAATATGTATTCCGAATTTCTCCATCGCCCACAGTTTTTTTATTTCAATTAATGGATTTAAATAATTATTTTTTAAATAAACGTTTTTTCGTCCATTTGTCCATTGTAAAACAAAACCATATGAGCTAACTCAGGAGAATCATGAAAATCGTCATTCTTATTTTCTTGTGAGTCCGAATGTTCGAATATTGTGTAGTTACGAATGTAGAAAATATTAGTGTTTGAAATTACAAATTCCTGTCTCTCGGAAATCTTACGCGATGGAGAAAAACCGATGTCATATTTGAATTCAGGGGAAAAAATTATATCAGAACCACATATTTTTCTTTCTGAGACCAAAAAAAAAAAAAAAATATATTTTTTGTTGCTCAGTGTTACTATCATATTTCATCATCATCATCTGCATTCATGGATTAGGTATGTTGACCCGTTCCGACTTCAGCCCATCTCTTTCTAGGTCTGCCCACATCTCGGGTGCCTTTAGGTTTGTATTTTGTTATTTGTTTTGGATATCTATCTTCATTCATTCTGTCTATGTGTTGCTTCCATTTTTGTCTATATGTATCTATTTTATCAGTTATTGCAAATATTTCAAGTTCCTGTCTTATTTCTGTGTTCTTGATTCTGTCTTCCTTAGTGCACCCTTTAACAGATCTCAAAAATTTCATTTCTGCCGCCGTTATCCTACTTAGATCTTGTTTTTTATGTATCCAGGCTTCTGATCCATAGAGCAGTACCGGTACTGCCAACATTTTATAAAATTTCAATTGGGTCTCTCTTGTTGTTTTGTTATTTAGTGATCGTTTTATCGTACCACATATTCCCTGGAATTTTGCTATTTTATTATTTATATCATTATCATAATTAAATGAAATGTCACATCCTAGATAATTGAGATGGTTCACATGTTCTATGATTTTGTTTCCTATTACTATTTTCGATCTGATTTGATTTTTCCCTTGGAATGCCATTACCTTAGTTTTTTCTATGGATATTTTGAGATTATATTGTTCACATATATTATGTAGTTTAAAAATATTCCTTTGAAGTTCGTCTTCTGTACTATCATATATTTAAAAAGAATTAAAGAAAAACATTTGCATTGAATTGTGCTATAAAAAAATAAGATTAGTTAACTTAACTCAGTTTTACGCGCGATAAAAGCTTTAAACCCAATTCCAGAGGCCAATGGAAAATGACCCTCAGAATAACCCACTTAGTTGGGCCATAAACGATAATCTTATTAACGTTCAGAACACACTTTGAAGTGGTTTTAAAGACGACGGAGAGCCACGGCGACCTTTCCTATTGTTTCCAGCATTCAAGACATGGACACATGTAACAACTTAAGTTATATTACTTCCTCCATGAATTCAATACCTAGCAAAAAGTATAATAGATCTAATAATAATAATGATTACAACAGCACAACAACGTATCAATAGAATAACTTCATTTGAAATGAATTTTTGGAGAAGAGCTGACAGAAAATTTCGACTGGAAAAAATTAGAAATACAGAAATTAGAAAATGGATGAATTCAGAAAGAAATGGTATGGACAAGTAAGAAGAATGCAGCATGGAGGACTACCATAGGCTGTCTATGCACCTCATGGACTGTAGTCAGTAACGCTGACCACTAGCCTATGAGGCTGGCCAAAAAATATTCTCTCCTGCCATGGCACTTTTGTAACCCACTTCAGAGGTTGCGGAGCCTGGAAGATGGAGTTACGTTGCCCCGATGAAATACAGGTGATGATGACGGTATGTTGCGTCAGGAGAGGCCTTAATCCTAAAGTTAGTACATTAATATGATAATGATGGCCAGATGATGTTCGGGGACCGTTTGGGCCTTAACATTTCCTGACATTTGCCTTATAGGTGAGGGAAAACCCCGAAAAAAAAATCACCCAGGAAACTTGTCCCGACCGGTATACATCATCATCATCATCATCACTCCAGGGATTAGGCAATTGCCCGTTCCGACTTCATATTGCATCAGCCCAACGTCTTCTAGGTCTTCCAACATCACGCCTTCCTCTTGCTTGATAATTTCTGGCTAACAATGGATATCTCTCCTTGCTCATTCCATCCATGTGATCAATCCATTTCTGTCTGTAATTCGTGACTTTATCCAATAAAGGCTGTACTTTCAATTCTTCTCTTATATCCTCATTTCTTATTCTATCAAGTCTTGTACATCCTTTTACTTGTCTTAGGAACCGCATCTCTGCCGTCTGTATTCTATCCTTCTGTCTTTTCACTGGAGCCCAAGTTTCACATCCATACAATATTGTGGGAACCGCCATAACATTATACATTTTTATCTTGGTTTCTTTTCTAATTTTATTTTTGAATGTTCTCTGTATTGTTCCACACACCGTCTGAAATTTATTTATTTTGGAGTCAATATCTCTTTCCACATTGTAGCCAACATCACAGCCCAAATATTTGAAACTAGACACCTGTTCTATACTTTGATTTTCTAAAATAATTTTGGTTCTCACTGGATCTCTTCCTCTAAAAGCCATGGTCTTCGTTTTCCTTACAGAAATTTTTAGATCGTATAATTTACATATTTCATTTAATGCATGCATTGATTTCTGTAAGTCGTCTTCATTTTTCTGTATTATGATTACATCGTCAGCAAATAAAAGATTATTTATGCACATTTTATTATCCATTCTTATTCCTGGATTTACTAAAACTTTCCATTTATTAAAAATATCGTCTATATATATATTAAACAAAGTGGGTGATAAACTACATCCTTGTCGTAATCCAGTATTTGTTTTGATTGCATCTGTTCTTTTGAATCCGGTATCTATAATTATATTTGTGTCTTCATATAATGTCTTTATTGTTTCAACAAGGCACAGCGGGTATCCTTTCATTCGTAATATTTCCCATAATTTTTGTCTGTTTACTCGATCGAAGGCCTTATCCAAATCTATAAATCCTATGTGAGTTTCTAAGTTATGTTCTCTTCTCTTTTCTATGAGTTGTTTCAGTGTAAAGACATTGTCTATACATGACCTTCCCTTTCTGAATCCACTTTGATTTTCACTTATTATTACTTCTGTTATGTTTCTCAATCTATTATTTATTATTTTCGTATATATTTTGTAGCCAGTATTCATTAAGCTAATCCCTCTGTAATTCTCGCAATTTCTCCGGTCTCCTCTTTTGAATATATTCTTGACAATTGCTGTTTTCCAAGTGGTTGGAATCCCATAGGTCTGCCAACATATATTAATTAGATGAAGTATTCGTAGTTTACACAATATTCCACTATATTTGATTAATTCCATATTTATATTATCTAATCCTGTTGCTTTCCTATTCTTAGTGGTTTTCAAAGCCATTTCTAATTCATTTATGTCTATTACATCAATATTTTCCACTTTTATTTCTTCCTCATTGTTCTCTTTTCCTTCAATTTCCTCCTTTTTCCAAAGTTTTTCATAATGCTGGATCCATTCTTGTTCTGGGATTATATTCAATCTGGCAGAATCTTTCTCAGTCTGATTTAGATGTTTCACTAATTTATAACCTATTTCTTGTCTTCCATACATATCATGTTCTACTGAGCTTATAAATTTATCCCATGACTCCTGATGGGATTTTCTTATAATGCTTTTAGCAATTCTCCTTTTCATTTTATATTCTTCATAAGATTCTTCTGTTTTCAGTCGTAAGTATGTATGATATGCTTTTTGTTTTTCATTCACTGCATTTTGTATATTCGCATTCCAAGTTCTCAAGCCCTTCCTATTCCTTATTCTATTTTTCTTTCCTAATATCTCATTTGCTGTTTTATGTATTACATTTGATATATTTTCCCATTCAATATTTATATCTTCTGACGTCGCTATCTCTGATATATATTTATTCATTCTGCTTTCATAATGTTGTCTAATACTTTGATCTTGTAATAAATATATTTTATATACTTCTTCTTGGTTTCTTTTGTTCTTTATGTTATTTTTCCGCCATTTAGCTATTATGTTTATTTTGCTTATCACGAGATAGTGATCAGAGTATATATCGCTGCCTCTATGTACTCTCACATCTTTTACCAAGGCTCCTAGCTTGTTGTTTACGATTAAATAGTCAATTATTGATCTTGAGTTATATCCACTTCTTGTATATTTATGTATGTCCTTTTTTCGGAAATAGGTATTCATTATTTTTAATTGATTATAGGCTGAAAACTGTCTCAAATCCTGTCCATTATCATTTATTGTTATTTCTCCATTATTTCCTATTACATTAGGTATAGGGACATTGCCTACTCTGGCATTTAAGTCTCCACTTATTATTAAATGATGATCTTTTGTATATTTATCAACTAATGTTTGTAATGTTTTATAAAATTTTTTTGTTTCTTCTTTCTTGCCTTCCTCTGGGGCATACACAGCAATTATCATCATATATCCTCTTTCAATTTTAAATCTGGCTATCAGGATTCTTTCATTTATAAACTCATAGCTATTCAATTTGTTCTTCCATTTTTCATCTATTAAAATTGCTACTCCACACTGCGCTCTTGTTGTCTGTTCTACTCCGCTATACAACATAGTATAGTGTTGTAAGTCCTTTGTTCCTTTTAGTTTCTTTTTTGTTTCTGTTATTGTTGCTATATTTATTTCTTTTTTCTTTAATTCTCTTTCTAATTCTTCTTCTTTTGTATTTATTCCCCTTACGTTCCAATTTCCTAATTTCAAAATGTCCTTTATTCCAAATCGTATCCTTTTATCTTGCTTGGGTCGGTTCCTTTTATGACAATCCGGCTGATTTCCATGAAGCTTCTCAGTAAGATAAATGTCTCCTGGAAGCGTTACGAGCGCTTCGCAGGACAAGGATGGTGGAAGGGCTGCTTCCTCTGAGCCTCCAAACATGCTCCTCTGGGTATCCACCCCCCAAGAGAGGGCTGCTTCTTCCGCTCTTCAAGCCCTACAAGTTTAGCTGTGCTATTCCTTGTCGCCCTGTTGACCGTTGAAGACTTGACTTGACGAAGATGTGGCCGCCCAATATGGATACAGACGCCATTCCTTCGTTGTGAGCTATACTTAGTTCCCCTCGCCTCTTACCCACCAGCAAGATTAACCTAAGTCAATCTTCCCCAGTAGAGTCGTCTGGTTCATCGGGTACTAAGCCCCCCCACCACGTCAAGGTGATAGCTCCTGGGGGGAAGGCAGGTCCTTCACTGCAATTTTCATGCTATGCTTGCAGCTTTACTAGGGAATGTAGGTGTGGTAGCTTCCCGTTGCTTTCCACACCGGTGAAGGATGATGATGATGGCCATATAATTTCGGAGACCTGACATTTGTCTTACAGGTGAGGAAAAACCTCACCCAGGAAAACTGCCCCGACCGGGGATCGAACCCGGGCCCGCTGCGTGACAAGGCAGCACGCTACATCGAGACCACAGCGGTGGACTATAATCCGATATTTATTGAATATGGAATAGTGTACAGATATTTTAGTTTACGAGCTCTAACATTGGACATGAGGGGAACGCTTAGAACGACAGGTAAAGAATAAGAGAGGAAAGCTAGTTATGAAGATCCCTGTAGAAAGCCATCAGTTGTACCTGAGAGGAGGTGGAGTGGCACAACTATTTACTAACAAGATTGATGACTGTTGAGATGGAATCTGCGCAAACTGATGGAACTGTTATCATATTAGCTCCATCTACAAACATTGATTCTGTGTTTAAACAACTGCAGAAATATAAGTGGAAACCCATGTCTTCCAGAATTCACGTTTACGCTTGTCACATAGAAACCCTTATTTTTTTCTTCAATTTCTCAATCACATGTCCTAAGGATCGTATACCCAAAGAAACTTAATACACTTACAGTCTTAATAATAAATATCTCTTATACAGGATTTCATCAGTTGTTTAGTTATATAATGTATAAGGTTTATGTAGATCATGTATAATTTCCTTACTAATAAACGTTGTGCCGGAGCTATATAACGATACAACCGTTACACACAATACGTCACATATTCGTCATCATAATGACGTCAGAACAATATATGCACAGTTTGTAACAGAAATAAAGTAACATCAACTAGCGTTTAATGTGTAAGAAATGAATATGGATAAGAATTAATAGAGATCCCCTAATTGGGGAGGTACGGAAAAAATAAGTGTGTTTTAATTTATTTATATTTTCCTTTACGCTATGTCAAATATATCGTAGAATTAGTTTCACAGATAATGTGCTGCCATCTAACGTCAAGAATTTCAAACAATTCTTGGAAACTTATAAAAGTTTTTTCCCATTACTTATGAATTATATGCAGTGTTTTGAGATGCGTTAGATAACGTTCAAAATAGTAGGAAATGTTACCGACAACAGAATAACGCTTTAAGCGAGAAAAAAAAATCATTGCAGTTTGATGGGGAATCGACCCTAGGACCTCACGGGCCTCAGTCAGAAGTTCTAACCACAAGACTATCAAGCTAACAAGCAGCTTGCTGCAATAATAGTACCTCTATATGTAAATACATTTTTATATCGGTATTTGTATTATATATTAATGATGCAAGAAAGTTTTGTTAAAATAATATTATGAATCAGGTTAAATCTTGTCTACAGCAATTATTGTAGAACATATTCTTTTGTGAATCGATGTTCAATTTAAAAATATTATTAGGCATAATCGAGAATGAGTGTAACAAAAGGCATTTTATGATGTCTTTATTTTCCTACCCAGAATTTTATTAATATTATTCCTGTGCATCCATCAAACAGTCGTTAAAGCATTGCATTTTGCGTTAAATTTCAGGAAATTTTTATCAATATCATAAGAAAACGATCAGTGATCTTGAAGTCCGACATTTTGTCTAGTTATACAATCCTTAAACAAGGCTGAAGGCATGTATAACGATTACCATGTAAAGTTGTACACCTCTTATACACTGAACAGTTAAAACAGTGTTTATTAGTAAGAATTTTCAACTGAGATGTGTATAAACCTTGTATAAAAGTTATATATGGATTATTAGTAAGAGGGATAATGTATAAAATACCGGTAGACTAGAGCTCGTCTATGGTTCTGAGGTTCATGGGTACCGAGGCAGTCTCGAAATTACTTATTCTATATTATTTGATATGATTGTCTTCTTACTATCTTATCTATCGTGTACACTGCAAAACCGTCAAAGAAGGTCATCCACGGATAAAAAGAAAATTCCGTATGTTTAATATGATATGTAAGTATTTGTGTCTGATTTATATAACACAAGACGCCATTGTTGCCTCTGGTTACGAGGCTCGCGTGTTCAAACCGATATATTTTTCAGAGCGTAAAAATCCTACCTTATGAAGGTAACTGAGGCCGTAGGTCACGTGTCTTAAATTTACGGAACGTAAAATAACCTAAAAAAAAGATACCTCTGGGCAAAATTTGTTGATCTTTTGACGAACAGAATTAAAGTGTGTTAAACAACATATTAAAAACATAATAACTAGCTAACTAACTCACTGGCACTATCGAATCCGTAGTTTCATGGCCACGCAGACATACACTCTCCATTCATCCCTAACCTGAGCTAATGTTTTCCAATCATTCTCTGTATAATCTATTTCCCTCAAATCATAGGCTAGTTAATGTTATTCTCCCAGCTCATTCTTGGTCTACCAACTTGGCGTTTTCCCTCTGGTTTTCCTACAAGAAGCTTCCAAGCACGTCTTTCATTCCCCATTCGTGTCACATGTCCTGCCCACCGCAGTTTACGAGACTTAACTGTTCTTATTATATCTGGCTTCCTATAAAGACCATGTAGTGCATCGTTATGAAGTTTTCTTCATTCACCTGTCTGTTCATCTCTCTTTGGTCCAAAATTTTTCCTAAGAACTTTATTCTCAAATACTCATAATCTCCTTTCAACCCTTAAAGTAAAAGTCCATGTTTCGCATTCGTATAATATATAACTGTTAAAAAAAACTTCAAAGACATAAAAATGAATTTAGATCATGCTTAGGCCTATATTTATTAAATCGATTAATTATGTCCATCGCTGTGATCTCGGGGTAGCCTTGCTGTCTCGTACGCAGTGAGCCCGTGTCCGATCCCCGGGTCAGAACAAATTTCCTGGATGTTTATTTTCGGGGATTTACGCAGTGAGCCCGTGTCCGATCCCCGGGTCAGAACAAATTTCCTGGATGTTTATTTTCGGGGATTTCTGTCACCTGTAAGACAAATGTCAGGAAACTTTAAAGCCGAAATGTTACCAGAACATCATATGGTCATCGTAATCATCTTTATATTCGTCGTGTTTATTATAAATGTATGTGAATGGTATGTTTTGTCGTAATAAGTTGCAAAGAAAAACAAAGTTCAACAAATAAACATAACAGGCCACCGCTGTGGTCTCGAGGTAGCGTGCTGCCGGGCCCGGGTTCGATCCCCAGTCGGGACAGTTTCCTGGGTGAGGTTTTTATCGGGGTTTTTCCTCACCTGTAAGACAAATGTCAGGAAACTTTAAAGCCGAAATGTTACCAGAACATCGCATGACCATCGTAATCATCATCGTTCATATTCATCTTAGATTAAGCTTAGGATTAAGGACTCTCCTGGCGCACCACTATCATCATCATTATCCATCATATCATCGGGGCAACGTAACCACACCTTCCAGGCGTTCCAACTGTCCATAAATCCTAAATGATTAAAAATCCAATTTATAATTACATATTTTTTTCCTCAACCCTTCCTAGGGCTTGCAGGTATACCTCAACGCGACGGGTTAAAAAGGCAAACCATAGATAAGCTTGAAATATATTAAATATCAGGAGAGAACACCAGAACACCAGAAAAGTCAAAAAAAGGACAACCTGGGGCATTAAAATAAAACATATAAACATAATTACTATTAAATAAGACATTTATAAAAAAGGAGATCGTCGTGATTGTGAAAATTACAGAGGCATAAATATCTTGGGTACCTGTTATAAAATGTATGCAACCATATTGAAAAATTGTTTAAATGTAATTATGGAAAGTATTATTCTAGAAGCCCAGAATGGATTCAGGAAAGGCAGATCCTGTTCAGATTGCATTTTCACTATCAATCAAATAATTGAGAAACATAGAGAATATAATCTACCAACTTTTGTGACATTCATAGATAGATCTTGAAAAGGCATTTGACAAAGTTAACAGAAATAAATTGTGGAATATAATGAAAGAGAAAGGAGTACCTCAGCACCTAATAACTGCAATAAAAAGTCTATAGGTAGAAAATAAAATAACAATAGAAACTGGAGGCAAAAATAAAAACAATATAACAGCAACAATAAATAGAGGTGTAAGACAGGGATGTCCACTTGCATCCTCCCTTTTTAATATTTATATTGACGATATCATATATAATTGGTAGATAAATTTGTACTCACATTTCAAAATAAGAAATAAGATGTTAGATACCTTACTTTTTGCAGACGACCAAGTTCTAATATCTAGTTCAGAAGATGGTCTACAGAAATCGCTCTTTCAGTTAAATAACATTATACAGAAATATAATTTCAAAATATCAATACGTAAAACGAAAATTCTAGCTTTTAAGGGAACAGATACCGTAAGAGCTAAAATAATTCTGGAGGGGAAACCCATTGAACAAGTGAACCATTTTAAATACCTGGGTTATGAAATCTTCTATTTTAAAAATGAAGATCTATTTAACAAACTTAATAAATTTAATTATATATGTGGAACAATCAAAAGGATATTTAAAGGCAGACGAAAAGAAACAAAACTACAATTTTATAAAGTAGTGACAGTCCCCTTACTATTGTATGGTAGTGAATTTTGGGTTTTAACTAAAAGAGAAGAGAATATCATAGAAGCAGCTGAAATGAGATTTCTGAGAAGTGTGGCTGGTTGCAAACTTCTAGATAAGAGAAGAAGTGAAGATATTAGAAATGAGCTAAATGCCTTCAAACCCTTAGATAGAATAATATAATCTAGAAAAAAAACTGGAAAGAACATGTTCAAAGAATGGAAGATGATCGCATTCCCAAAATTATACTTAAATACAAACCAAAAGGACGCAGGAATGTTGGTAGACCGAAGAAGAGATGGATCCAACTTTTGAATGAGAATCTATGAGAACGGAACAAGCCACATGGGCTTAATCCGTGATAGTTGATGATGATGATGATAAGACAGAGTAAAAGTGTAAGGTTAATTAAAAATAGTAAAAGTAAGTAGACCAAGACACATTTTGAAGCTCACCATGAATAATACAAGACCATGAGTTCATTATGATAGAGATAATCCGTTTGTAGTATACGTTTTCATCAACGTATTCCTTTATATTTGGAATGTGTGGTTTCTATGTAAACGCACACAGTAAGTGAATTCTGGAGTTGATAATGTAATTTTGCTGAGGGCTTCAAACAGATTTATATGACAGACATTAATATACACAACACGTTAGTGGATATGTGGCCTGTGACACGAGTAAACGCTTTCACACTGTTCATCTAGACATGCATTAATATGAATATTCATTCAACTTACTTTAAGATATGTAATACAAATTTACATTAAACAGAAATTTAGAAAATCGGCATGTTCCATTTAGATGCATTAATAACAAACACTAAAAAAATAATAAAATAAGTAAAGAAACAAGCTGATAAAGCAGCACAAATATCAGGATATATGAAAGATTTAATTTGGCACATCAAACATATCGCTCATTTGCTGCAACAACCTCATAACTAAAAATTGTCTATTTTGAGTTATTGGTACTACATGAAAGACAAAACTCAGTTCTATATTCAGGAAGAACGACATAAGCTGTTGTATACAATGAGTTGGTATAGTAATTTAATATTTATGACAAATACAGGCGAAAGTACGAGGGCGGATCGGAAAGTAACGCACAATAATCTTTTTTTAAAAACTTTAATAGTAAAAAAAAGGAAAAAAATCACAAATGAACTAACATCTTTTACCTACTTTTCGACATAGTCACCAACTTTCTCAACACATTTTTCCCATCGTGTTACCAGTTTCAATATGCCCTGTTCGTAGAAGTCCGTTTGGTTGGAGTGTAGCCATCTGCGCACTGCTGATTTCACTTCCACATCTGTCTCAAAGCGTTTGCCGGCCAGGAATTTATTCATGGGACCAAACAGATGAAAGTCCGATGGTGCAAGATCCGGACTGTATGGTGGATGCTGGAGCACCTCCCAACCAAATTCGGCGATTTTCTGACGAACGACAGCAGCAACATGGGGGCGAGCATTGTCATGAAGAAGTTTAACGTTAATGTTGTGACGTTTGTCACGAATGGCACGACGCAACTTCACCAAAGTTTTAATGTAGGCCGCAGCATTCACAGTGGTCCCGTGTTCAGCAAAGTCCACCAATAAAACACCATGCATATCCCAGAACACTGTCACAAGCACTTTCCTGGCAGATTGAGTCACTTTGAATTTTTTCTTTACTGGGGAACCAGCATGTTTCCACTCCATTGATGCCTGCTTTGTTTCGGGCGTGTAGTGGTACGCCCACGACTCATTACCTGTGACGATTCCTTCCAGAAAGTCATGTCCTTGTGCGGTGTACCGCGTTAAGTGGTCCAAAAGCTTGCCATCATTCGCTGGCCCTTGTGGTCGTCTGTCAGGTTCTTAGGCACCCAGTGAGCACTAACTTTACGGAATTTCAAATTTTCATGAACAATATCATACACCGCACCATAGGAAATGTTGAACTTCTGCGATAAGGCTCGCAGTTGCACACGCCGGTCGTTCAGAATTGCCGCCTCAATGCCTCTGACATTCTGCGGGATTGCTGCTGTTGTCGGCCGGCCGGAGCGTGGCGAATCACTAAGGTTCACGCGTCCCTCTTGGAAGAATGTGCACCACCTGGAGACATTGCTACGGTCCATACAATCATCCCCATACACGCCACGCATGTTCCTGTGAATTTCACTAGGTTTATGCCCTTTGGCCCACAAAAATCGAACAACACTTCTCTGTTCCTCACAGGTGGACGACTGTAGCATGCGCGCCATCTTTGTTGCATAGTTCAAGCTTCTCTCGCAAGAGGTGCACCTGAGAAAAACATACCATCTGTAGTGAAAACTTCAAACTATATCTCTGTAAAATTTCAACATTCTAGCTGCAATACCAAGGCAGAAAAAAAATTATTGTTCGTTACTTTCCGATCCGCCCTCGTATATGGATTTCAAACCTTTAAATGCTTCTGAAAAACTATGTTTTTTGAGTTATGACGTTGCACCAAATGAGCAATAAGTCAAATAAAAAACAAAATCCGCATATACAAAACGATAGTTCGATCAGTTATCGTATATGGAGCAGAAACTAGGGCTGATACAACAAAAACTGAACAAGTAATAAGCACATGTGAAACTAAGATTTTAAGAACTATTAAGGGGAAACCATTATTTTATAAGATACATAACACAGACATTAGGGACAGATGTCATATTAAAGACATAACCAAATTTATTATAGATAGACAAAATATTTGAAGGATTATATAGAAAGAATGGAAGACAACCGACTTACAAAAAAGAGCTAAAGATAGACCAATGCACGGGATGGACGGGAGAAGAACAAGAGGAAGACCAGCCAAGAGATGGATAGACAGTGAATGCACATCCAATACGTCTTCCTCCGATGTGTGATTTTGGAAATAAACAGGAAGAAAATCCTATAAATTATGATTAAGAAGAAGAAGAAGAAGAAGACGTTCTATAAAATTTCTCTTTGACCTATAGTAAACAATGTAAAAATGTTTGAGAATCTTCTTCTTTCTTCTTCCTTCCAAGTATTAGGCCAAGGCCTGTTACGATCCTATAGAAAATGTTCCCTCCAGCGTTTCATAGGACGGCCCAGTGATCTTCGTCCTCTTGGTATATAATTATAAACAGCTTTGGGGATCCGATTTGAACTCATTCTTTCAAGATGTTGTTTTCAATTTAGTTGGTACTGTTTAATAGAATCTAAACACTACTTTATCCGTTATTATTGTACAATAAATTAATGTAAATTTCAAGCCTAAGGGAACAAAAACATTTGAGTTGTACTTTGTAATAACTTCAACAGTTAGCACACAATAAAGATCGTGTTGCTGAAATACTCAGGTCCTAAGATATATTCTATGGATTTGCTGTTTTCATCCTGTTTTGTTTACAACATTTGATAATTTTTCTACTATGTCAGCTAGAATTCGGTATGAAAACAATTGTCATGTGTGAGAAATATTTTACTCAACTAACCATAGGTATTTTTTGACCTTTGGTTTTCACTCAAATGTTATTCATTTAATTCAATTTTTTGTTATAGGCTAATTGTAAAATACTGTTATTATACCAGTTATATTATATGGATGCGAAACGTGGACTCTTACTTTAAGGGGAGGAAAGAAGATTACGCGAATATGAGAATAAAGTTCTTAGGAACATTTTTTGACCAAAAAGAGATGAATGCAGACAGGTGAATGGAGAAAACTTCATAATAGCGTGCTACATGGTATGTATTGGAAGCCAAATATATTAAGAAAAGTTAAGTTTCGTAAACTGCGATGGGCAGGACATGAGGCACGAATGGGGAATTAAAGAGGTGCGTGGAAGCTTCTTGTAGGAAAAGCAGAAGGAAAATGCCCAGTTGGTAGACAAAGAATGTGGTGGGAGAATAACAATATCCATGATTTGAGGGAAGTAGATTATATAATGGATGATTGGAAAATTTAGCTCAGGATAAGGATGTATGGAGAGCTTATGTCCCCGCGGCCATGAGCCTATGGGTTCGATAGAGCCAGTGAGTTAGTTATAATTATAAATATTTGGCTACATGTTTTTTGTATATACTTGTTCTAAATACAATGCTGTGTCAGTAAAGTCATTCTGGCTCCTTTCATTTCTCAATAATTTTGCAACATATCATTTCTATTTCATCTTCAGAAACAGTATTCGCTGGCCTTCCTCTTAATTTTTCCCAAATATCTTGCCTTCAAAAATCGTCTTAAGGAAATTACTGAGGTGAAGTATATGCATTTTGTTTTCTTCTATCCATCCATAGCAATTCTGCCCGAAGGCAGGTCCTTCACTGCAATCATAGCATTCCCATGCCATGCTTGCAGCTTTACTAGGGAATTGTAGGTGTGGTAGCTTCCCGTTGCTTTCCACACCGGTGAAGGATGATGATGATAATGATAAGGATGATGGTGATGATGATGGCCATATGTTTTCGGGGACCATTTGGGCCTTAAAGTTTTCCTGACATTTGTCTTACAGGTGAGGAAAAACCCCGATAAAAACCTCACCCAGAAAAACTGCCCCGACCGGGGATCGAACCCGGGCCCGCTGCGTGACAAGGCAGCACCCTACCTCGAGACCACAGCAGCGAACGTTTCTTCTATTTATTTTAAAAAATAATGTAAATTATTCTTGAATCCAGCATTTATTGCTTTGTTTTCATGTTCGATTTATCTCTATGCGTCTCCATGTTTGTTGAATCTAGTACCTTTATGTCAAGACCTACCTTTGAACTTCATAAATTATGTATCCAAATATTGATGTAATGCATGTAATATATATTTTACACGCTCATACACACATGTTTACATAGACGGTCCGGTGGACTAGTGATTATTATGCTCACTCTTTTTTCAGAGGTCGAGAATCCATCGATTTTTAAGGAGATAAAAATCCTGATTATGACTCTTTAGGAAGATAAATAAAGCCTCAGATTCAGAGTCTTAGATTTACGGAACACAAAAGACTTTTACGCCTGAAATAAGAGACCTTCTTCTTCTTCTTCATCCTTCCAAGTATTAGGCCAAGGCCTGTTACGATCCTATAGAAAATTTTCCTTCCAGCGTTTGAGGGAAATTCTCGTATAAGACTTGAAAGCAAAATAATAGTCCCTTCGATTGGTTGCTGGCCAAAGGAAGGCAAGACCAGTGATGGGGCTGCCATCTTATAGCCTATGGTCAGGCTTTTCTGGAGAAGAAAAGAAAATAAAGGAAAGAAGAAATGGAAGAAAGGAAAGACTCCCTAGCCCTCGGATGCCCTAATAGCGTCGGGGTCGAAAAAACAAGAGTTAACCAAGAGAGGTTAGATAGTAAAGTTAAAAGAGTGCAAAACACAAGTAAGTGGAAGAAATGTTTTGCACAGCTTGGGCACCTTGTGGTCGCCATCCACATATCCCCTAGATGAGGACCCCTAAGGGGGAAATAAGAGACCTCTGATCTAAAATTAGTCTATCATTTCACGTCCAGATTTGAACTGCGACGATACTTCCCTGAGTTGTTAAAGAACTCAAATAACTGCTAACTTTGTAAAATATAGAGTACGTCTCTGTAAGCATTGTACGTAGTTTTCATTGAGCATCATGTTCCACGGTACGACTATGCAGGTTATGTCCCTCAGTATGTCTAGATGAATGTGTTAGTAACCATAATCAATAAGTAACTCCTGGCGCGACAGGCCTACAAGGCCCTTAGCCTACCTTCCGGCTCCTGCACTCATATCCACATGTGTCAATCACAGAGGTAGATGATAATCAGCCAGTGTAGGGGTGACATGTGGTCAGCATGTCGAGTCCCCCAGCCGTTATAGCTGGTTTTCTCAACCTGGAGCCGCTACTTATTGTAGCTACCCAAATGCATCACGATGCTGGGTGGGCACCGGTCCCATACTGGCTGAAATACCATGAGAAAATTTCTTCCCCCATGGAGACTCGAACCAGCGCAAGTCCCGTAGCTCTGGGCCAAGGCTTCCTGCCTTAACCATTCGGCTACGGCGCGGGACAACTATAATCAATGGAGCCTGGATTTGTATGCATGAAATGCATGTTTGGTTTTACGCATTAAAAAGTATGCGGAAATGCTTTACATGTTAAGTGGCCCCTTCACAGACAATTTGAGCGGTATTTGATAATGCATAGAAATGCATATACCGGAGGAAAATGCTTATTTTAGATTTTCAATGCATAGATGCATATTTTACTCTTAAATGTGGTATTAAATTATAATTTTCCCTTCAGCTAATTACTAGTAACTAATTAATTATTGATTAATATTTTTCAAAGTAATAAAGTTCACGGAATCCATTGGATATAAGCGTAACTTGTTTATTTACATCTGTGTAAGAGGGGAATACCCGTGCGCCTTGAGAAATAATATTACGGTATTACTAAAATAGCATTTGATAAGCTTTGTGGAGTATTATGGCCTAAATAAAAATCCTGGCTACAATAGAATTTGTCAAATTAGCAAAATGCTCTCTGGTGATAGTGAAAAAACTGTAACCGAAGAAAAATTCCCTGAGAAAGAACTGTGGTGTTTTTCATATGCACCTGTGACACCATAAAGGGCATTTTCGTTGTATAAATCCTTCTTCACTGACAGACGAAGGAGCATCACACAAGAAAACGTCATGAAAACCTTCCTTATCTACTGTAAAAGCTAGGAATAAGGTAAGATTACCTACAAAGCAAATCATTTATTTGATTTTATTACTAGAGTCTGGATGTCAGGCACTTAAAAATCAAAATAGGCAGGCAAAAAGGCATTAAAAATCATTAATATAGACACTAAAAATTCAAAATAGACTCTTACAAAAAATGGACTACAGCATACATTTTTACAGCCTTACGTACATAATACGAGACATGTCACTTCTACGCGCAATTCACTGAAATTTTACACACTTCGCAAAACAATATTGAACCGTCACTTGAGAATATTTTCGCACCAAATTCTTTCACGAAATTGGTCAGTTTGTCTTACTGTTTACTGTTGCCCGTTCTTCAGGCATCGTAAAAAAAACTGTTGTAAAGGTACAAAAAAAGCCACATACACTTGTCGCACCACTTTGTCTTTGAAGCACCTGTCTGGTGGAGGACTACAGACTGAATTCAGTGCTACCAACATTAAAGATAATATTGCCAGTCACTTAAAAGTTTCTATGCAATGATATGTGTCATAAAATTTGTCCATTTCAATTAATTTCATTGAAATACTAAGTTAATTTCGAGAAAAAATGGCAAATATACATTTATAGGCATTGTAAGCTGATATAGGCATTTATAGGCAAAATTAACTTAATGGAAAACAAGTCTAGGGTCGTCGGTATGAACTTATACGAAGTCACTTTTACAATATCTGTAATGAATAACTGTAGGCATTTTCCCTAACATCCAGTCTCTTTTTATTACAATCTGTTTTTGCATATTTAGATTGCATATTTTCTACATTTTCATACATATTTGCATGCATATTTAGTACTTTGTTTTGCATACAAATCCGGACCCTAATAAAAAAATCAAGTAACCTGCTGTGTTAAATTTGTGTTTAATAAAACATCTCGTTTCCATTGCGATGTAGATTTATCGTTTTTTTCATTTTGTTTTCTATTTCAGTACATAAATATGCTGTACTCTCTAAAAGCTTCCACAGAATATATTTACACTATGGTGTATATTTGTGCTAAGTATATACCTTATAATGAAACACTTCAAAAGTTGCTGAACCTGATAAAAATGTAGACTTGAAAACACGAAATAAAGGAGGGCGTCCATACTGTATGCCCGCTTATCTAATCTCTGATATTTAATACAACACAAGCTATGGATGAAGTAGCACAGAACCAGCGTACAAATGCCGATGTCGTACAGAAAAAAAAAAGTAATTTACGTTTATATATCACTAGTTAATACCTAGCGTGCACTGCAACGCCTAAAAATGAAATATGTGTTTTTATTTTTAGTTGAAAAAGTGGAAAGAATTTTCATAAAGATCGGTATCAATACTGGAAGGGTTCCTTGAGGGACTAAGTGGACAAACATATGTTGGGTATTGTTAATTCATTCAAGGACTATAAATGTTAATCATAGAGGCAGGGGTTTCAATAATACTGATACATTGCCAAATTAAGAATTAATCAAATAGTGTGGTACACATTGTGACAAAACAAACATTACGGTTGACTAAATTTTTAATTTCGGATTTCAGGTAAATCCTCCTTCTAGTGATCGGATTTCGCTGTTTTTTCGATGTGAATATTATATTACGATAGCATTGCATAATTATAAAGATGGTGATTTACTTCTGAAATATTCTTGAAGCCTGTATGTCAGCCTAAAATTATTTGGTAAATACAGCAGTTAACTATCACATTTAGACCGAAGTAAAGAAAAACAAATAGTGAATGCTTGTGAATATTATTATTATTATTCTTTGTAAGCCCATGTTTTCCCTTAATAGAGATTTAGGCGCTCTCCCCCTACAGGGAAGAATTTGAACCATACTAATTTAGTTACACTTGTTTTCGTATAGATGTAATTTGAGTGGTCCGTGGTCAGCGTTCCGCCTCATACTGACATCCAGGAAACCAAGATAGTACTAGGACGGGAAAATTCGGTAAATTTTGCTTAGAGGCCTTTCATTCAGACTTAAGGATCTTTTACGAGCCTGAAATTCTTCAGACTCGGGACCCACGGCTTAAAGTCCCTCCCAGAGGACTTGCTCCTCGGATTTTTCCGTCCTAAAAAATCCATCGACCCCGGCCGGGTTTGAACACGCGACCCTCGGGACCAGAGGCAAGGAGCATAACCACTAGTTCCACCGCGGCCGATATGTTCATTAATATTATTATTATTATTATTATTATTATTATTATTATTATTGTCCGTGTCCAAGCAGAGCGGTTTGCATGATGCTTTGGTGCCGAGCGAAGGGATTTGCGCAGTTCGAATTCCCATGGGGAAATAAATTTTCCCGTGGAATTTCGGCCAGTACGGAACCGATGTTCTTGAGAAATTTGGGTAGCTATACTAAGTACCGGTTTCATATTGAATAATCCAACTATATCTTCTGTGGACCTAAATGCTACCGCACGTCACCCCTATGCTGGCTAAATGATCGTCCACCTCCGGGTGATTAACACATATGGATGCGAGGCCAACAGCCGCCTGGTAAGCCAAGGGTCTTGTAAGCCTGTCGCGCCATGAAGTTTTATTATATTACTGTTGTTAATAATATTACTATTAATATTTAAAAATCGGTGGATACCACTATGAAATATACAAGTAGAAAAAAAACTGCCTCTCACATGAATTCAAGGAAACATTCAGGGAGAATCGAATGGGAAAACGAAGAAGATTTATTGTCTAAAGACAAGAATAAAGAAGAAGAAAAAGCTAAACATCACATTCATGGGTGTATAAAAAATATGTACCCATTGTAAAAATTGATCATATTAATTATTTTTATTATTAGTAGTAGTAGTATTTGTATTCAGCATCATCAACATCCAAAAGTTGTGAACCAGAATTACGAGTTAAAAACATACATAAAAAAACTGTAAATATAAAAATCGAGTAAGCAGCTGGTTACCCTACTTTTGAATTCGAAAGAGGCAATTCTACAGCTTGTTTCGCTGAACTCTAATGTTGAGTCTTGTGTAATGCTCAGAAATTCCCTTACAATGTGAAAAACATTATCATTATTATTATTGTCATATTATTATTATTATTATTATTATTATTATTATTATTATTATTATTATTATTTAATAACAGCAATGGCAAATGGAATCCTATGGAACAGACATATAACCAGCAAAAATAAGTTAAATATAGGCTATAATTCTATAATAAGAAGTACTGTCACATACGGAGATAAAGTTTGGAAAGTGAACAATAACTTATGTTGATGAAAATGGATTTCTCGAGGAGAGCAGCAAGATGTTCAAAAATAGAAAATAGATATACAGTCGTACGAAAAAAATGAATATTAGATAATCAATAGTGGATTTTATAAGATATAAGCAATTAAATTGGTATGGTCACGTACGACGAATGCAAGAAGAAAGGTTACCCAGAAAAACATTGGAATTGTTTCCACCTGGAAGAAGAAAGCAGAAAGACCTCGAAATTCGTGGATGCAAGTAATAAGAACTGGAATGAGAACAAGAGGACCGGAAGACAGAGTGGATGGATAGAGACGAGTCGAGAAGGAAAATAAAACTTTAGGCACAGAAAGATGTGTAAACATTGAAAATCTGTATATAAATAAAATAATAATAATAATAATTTACTAACTCATTGGCACTATCGAACCCATAGGTTCATGTTCACGCGGACACAAGCTCTCCATACATCCCTATCCTGATCTAATGGTTTCCAATTCATCTTCTGTTATAATCTACTTCCCGACTTCCCTCAACTCCTAGTTAATGTTATTCTCTCACCTCATTCTTGGTCTACCAAATGGGCGTTTGCCTCTGGTTTTCCTACAAGAAGCTTCCATGCGCGTCTTTCATTCCCCATTCGTGCCACATGTCCTGCCCATCGCAGTCTATGAGACTTAACTGTTCTCATTATATCTAGCTTCCTATAAATACCATGTAGTTCACTGTTATGAAGTCTTCTCCATTCATTTGTCTGTTCATCTCTCTT